>JAHLJT010009419.1:89783908-90073435 GCA_031308135.1 Acheta domesticus
AAAACCTAATTAATTACTTTCTTCCGAAGTACTACAGGACTATTTAGGCCGTGCAGACACCTCCATAAATTCCCTAACCCTAAAATAGCTTCCTGAATGTAAGTTTGGGATGGGTAAGCAATAAATTAATAGTTGCATAAATTTAGATGACACAAATTAAATTAACACTAATTAACAGGGATATAGAATGTTGTTCTCAGTATGAATTCTTAAATGATGAAGCAACAATCATTAAATAACAGATTAATTACTGCTTAAAATTAAATAAAATGCCTCAGATTAATCAGTGCTAATAACTTGCACACTAGAGCACACGGAAATTAAATAAGATTCTTCCTTCAATTTAATCTTACAAACAATAGAAAATTAGCTAGCAAGTAATTAACACAGTTACCATGGCGATGACGTCATTGTGGTTGAACGTGCAGTCATAAGCACACGATTAAGACACTGGAACATTGTGAGCAGTATAAATTGCTCGGTATAGACAAGTTACATACAGCTTGACTGTTGGTAAAACAGCTGAGCCAGCACTCGCGTGATGTTTACTGTTCATCTTCCACCGATGAATTGTTCATTAACAAATACAGATTGCTAGTGCAAAAATATTTGAACGGCAACAAGCTGATAAACAAGTTGTAGTGAACATGAGTTCTGTGCGAACGTCCAGTGCACCTAGTCTCGTAATTGATCATGCTTAATTAAGAGAACACTGCTGAAATCACATAATTAGAACATCATAACTTATAGTCTGATGGAGTATTATTGAGGGCAGAACTGACGAAGCCATTATTGCGGGTACGTTATTCGTTGACATAACACGAAACAGTTAAAGAAATGTCTATTTACATGTTTGATATGGAGCGGAGCGGCACAGATCCATTCATAAAGATTTGTTCCAGACTGAATCAGTCCGATGAGTGGAGAGGTCTGCACGCTTGCTTCGCGCTGCGGAAGCTAATCGACTAATGAGAAAAGGGCCGGATAAATTCAGAACTGCGCATTTTTAAGACGTTAAGTTGAGCAAACAACTAAAGCTTGGTGAGCATAGCATCCCCGCTAGATGTGGCAGGATCTCGACTTTTTATCAAGTTTATATAGAGTCACGATCATGCGACATCTAGCGGCATGACCGGGAACGATGCGAAAAGCTGTGACTTATGCCACCGTGAAAAGGGCATTAGTCGCGTCTCACGTCGCCAGAGCAGCGCGCTTCCTAACGCCCGGCTGGTAGCAGACCATTGGTTTAAATGGAGGTCTTCCCACGTGCGGCGAGTTCGCGCTGCTCTAGCGTTCGGTGGTAGATCCTCGCCACTAGCAGCACAGGAGGGGGGGTACGCGACACCGCTAGCAGAACACAAATGGTGGTCTTCCTTCTACTGTAACGTATTGGCAAGCAAACCTCGTGGTAGCTATTTGGGAACGGGCGGAAAGGCGTTACCAACAGGAAATCGCCTCGCCACAGCAGGAAGGGAAAGGTTCCCTTGACAAAGCACTCAAAGGCTGAACAAAGGGCCGTTGGCAGAGGCATAGCGGGGGAGGCGGCGTGACGTAGTAGGTCACGTGTGCCACGATTATATAAGAGAGTAGACGAAGCGAACGGGCGGGTTCTAGAGGAGTGAGGACCTCGTGCTGATGCACAAATTTGCGCAGGGCGGTGCAGCGGCGAGCAGGGATCGCGAGGCAAGTCACGTGTTGATGCGCCTGCGGGGACTATGCGCTCTTCGAATTTAGGAGTGGTGAGTGCCACTAGTTAAACCGGTTCTCAATCGTATTTGGGATCGCTCCCGCGATCAGGGGATAGTAGAAGGACTATCAGAGCTATTGTATAAAATGTAACCATTTAACTGTACATATCTGTTTTGTAAATATAACTGTATATATGCAAGGTCTGTGTCTGTGTTCGCTGTGTACCCATGACGTCACACTGCGCTACCCGTCGCGGCGTTTTACCTGGTGCATTTCTTTGTCCGTCGTCGCCGAAAGGTTGGCGAAACCTATCCTTGCCGAACCCTCCCCCTTCCATGGCGAGCGGTGGTGGCGGCGTGGGAAATGCTCTGACGCGAATCGAAAGCTAGTAAACACGTACATAACCTCAAATATATTAGTTTAGGTAATGTTAAAAGCTACATTGAGTGACCCATTAACCCTCCTAATACCGCACATTTTTTGTTACACTAAGTACCTCTGGGGTCACTAGAGACCTCAGTTCTTTTCGGTAATGTAATACAAAATAGATGTACAGTTTTGCACTTGTTAAACCATATTACATTTTGACTATTCCTTTAAAAATTATTCACATTCATAATTTAGAACACAAATTTTGCATAAATAATTTATTAACAAAAATGAATGCAATAGGAAGAATAGTGAAAAGCCAGAATATCATTTAAACTTTACAGTAATAATCAACATTAATCAAGCTAATTATTTATTGCACTTTTGGAAAATATTGATTGAATGATTTTTGTAACCTAGCACTTTACAACTGATACACTGCTCTGTAATTTCCAGGATGAACTTTCACAAAATGGGCAGCGATCACGCTTTTTGTTCTTTGTTGTTCTTGGGCCGTCTGCTGTTCACAACTTTTTAGTCATGACCAATTAGATGTCTTCTCAGTTCTGCTGAGAATACTCTTCAAATGTAATTAGTCTTTTGTCTCCAGTTTGGATTGAAATGCAAAACATAATGAACGCATTGAATGCATTGGTCTCAATAATATTGTAGAAGAGAATCATTACCCATCTTCTACTCATTCTTTCTGAAAAAAGATGAAAACTTTTTTGGCCCTGAGGATTAGTGAAAACCTCTGGCAGTTACACTGGCTTTCTTATAGTTCCTAGCATTGTAATATCTATTTTTTGAAGATCACTTGCAAGGTTTAGGCTAGCGAAGAAGTCAGTTGTTATGTTCCTCCCACTTTTTTCAAAACATATTCATCTTATCTAAAACCTCCTTCCTTGATTTCATTAGGGTGGTTGGCTTGAGGACCTTAGTATATTTGAACATTAAAGGCATAACTAGTGTACTATCGCATGTAACGGTTAACTTTAGGCCATTTATCTAATTTTGAAGGCATATTATATTGCCAACAGGGCATCTACCATAAAAAGTCACTAGTTTTTCGTCAACTGTGATGTTGTGCGATATGTATGCATCTTGAAGTGTATTCTCCTACATTTCAAAAATATATAATAGGAGCCAACTTATTTGAGCTTGGTTACCACATGTGTCTTCTGCAACATCAAATCCAAATCATCTAGAAATTTGTGTGAAATATTTCTAACCATTGCTTCATAGTGGGATTTGTATGTACCAGCTAGAATCAAATCGCCTAGAAACCATTGCAACTAAGTAGTACTCAGCTATGTCCATACACAAAAGTCCCTTCCTTGTTGGTCCACATCAAAGTTTCATCGATTATATTTCGTTTCGTAAATAAGTGCTAGTCTATACCCCCATTTTTCTTTGCATATCTTGTGAGACCTGGGCTTTCTCACGTAATGGTAGATCTACGTGCCCGTCCACATGATTCCCTTTGCACATCCTTACACCATATTTCTTCCTAATTTTTTGGATGCGTACATGACAAGCAAAACCTCAATATTTCTCAAAATACATTGGAAGAAATGGATACAATATTGTAATACAATGCAATCCATAACTCTAAAAGCCATTTCTAGTATTATTTCTAAAACTATTTCACTACTTTGGTCACGATCGCCTGATTCAATTTCAGTCTTTTCAACTGAATATATTTCTCCATCTCCTTCAAATGTCTCATTGTAGTACGTCGCGAATCTTACCAACGGTATATCCAAGAACAACCTTTTCAAGTAAAATTCGACTAGCATAACCAAAACAAAAGACAATCATTTCAATTGATACCAACCTATGAATGTTACGAAAGAACTGTCAACATTTTCTACAGCAACAAAAGAAAATTAGCCATCACTTTCACAAGAAATAGAGTTGGGTCACATAAGACCCCACTGGTACTCAGTGTTGCTAGTACAAATAACAATGAAAGTAACAACAATGTAAAACATTTGCATACCCAATCTATGTGTAGGAAATGAATAAGGAAAAGTCAATTTTTTTCAGATTTTTTAAAGTATTCGGAACTGGTAAAATTATTAGAGAAACACATTACCATAGATCCCATGGTATTAGGAGGGTATCCCATGGTATCAATCAAATCAATAGAAACTAAACGAAAAAAAACGTTTTCCGAAGAATTTACATATGAGAGTACACAATTAGATGATTATACACGAAATTAAGAAAAATATCTCCCATAATTTATATTGTATGGTCGTTCTGTACATTGCCTTCTAACGTTATGTGAATCCAGTTGAACTTTAAGAAATGGGCCACAGTCTGCGCGCGACCTTTCCTTCCTCTTCTTTGACCTATCCTCACCCCCTGACTTACATACGTACACTCATACGCAGTACACTCCCACACTTTGGAGAGACCAGTAGGAAGGATAGAGCTTGTCCCGGCTGAGTAGGTGCCCCTCTGGTGGGAGATACCTAGTTGTGGAAAACTGCAAGCTGACGGGTAGGTCAACGCCGGATCTCTCCATCCAGTGGGGGAAGACCACAGCCACCTCCCGCGATGAAAGAAAACAGTACTTACAGGACTAATGGCCTTAGCAGTTGACGCGCCCGGAATCATTAATCAATCGAATAGATTGACGATGCGATCATAAAGCGTTGCCAGCACTCTCCTATCGTCCTTGTCTTTTGAGAGTATTCGCACGCCATCAACATCGTACCTTTCGGAACGCCATTTTCACACCAGAAATCTTCGGACTTCGAAGCTGTTCTCGAGTTATTTCCAGACCAATGTTACCATGTTACCTCCAACCATGTATACAAGAATCAGGTCGAAACATTAAATAGAGTGGATCATTGAAATGGGTTCGTTTAAGTCCCCAGATGTTTTCCAGCAATCACGTATAGTTGATTACAGTGTGGGATTCAGTTCGATATGTCATGTTTTGCTTTACATTTTCTTGCACAGATTCGTTTGGAGCACAGTCACTTTCAGGGCGTTTGATTGAACTACCGTAATAGGGCGGGCACTTCGTGGAAAACTGAAAATAATCAGGGAATTTTATTGCTCAGAAAAAGTCAAGGAAGTCAGTGAGTTTGTGGAAGATGTGTTAGAAGTCAGAGACAATTTTGAGATAGTTATCAAACAAAATATTAGATTTTCCACAAAAATATAATAGAGCATTATTTTTTATCAATTTCTACTTTTTGAGTTTTTTATGTGTACTTTATCACGTTGAAATTAGAGACGTGACAAATTAGTTCAGACTTGCTTTGATATTTCTTTAAATAGTGTGAAATATTCTACAAATCTTATCAGTGAAAAACTTTAAAAAATGCTTAGAAAACTGGGAAAAGTCAGGGAAATTTGTTCCAGGAAATAAGTCGATACCCTGCGTAACTTCTCCAAGCTTCCAATACTTTTACATAATTGAAGTGTTATCTCCTGATTGTAGCCTCCAGTCCCCTAGTTTTTGGGAGGGGGGTGCGTGCCCCACGAGGCTCTGGGTCCATCGCGTCGCCTGAGCGTCGCGGAGCGCCCCGCGTGCCTGGGCGTCTTCGCGCGCGCGGCCGACGTCGCCGACGCCGTTCGCTCTAATGAAGCTCGGAGGCATTCTTCGGAGAAATCCAATGAGAAGTTTTGCCATTCTCCGCGCTGTGCCTTCCGACTTTCGCGCCAAGTTGGAGAAGGCATCCTGTCAGGTCGAGATTCGCGGCCCGTGATTGCTTCAATTAATTTGATGTAAATTGATGTGATAAAAGTTCCTGATAATTATTTACTTAAAATGAAAGTTTACTTTCGTATTAATCTGCTTAAGATCTTTCAGGTAATGGTATTTTATAGTAAACCATCTAATGCAGTATTAACGAACTTTATCATCAATAAGGCGCTAGAAGATTGTATTAGATAATAGCTTCCTTTCTAGATATCTGCGCTAATTCTGATTCATACTTACATTCGTCGTAAATTCGTGTTTTTTCATTGCGTTTCCTTATCAAGTGATCTTGAGGAGTTGAAAAATTTGCAATTTGGGTACATGTACATACAACAGATACGATTTCTTATTATTTTATTTCATTTCTACTTGCTTATATTATTATTTAATGTGGTAAATGGCATTGCGGTTTTAAATAAGGATGATGGTTTCATCTAGGTCGTAATACAATCCCACGAAAGAACGTAAAGCGCTCAAAGCATCTTTGTGGCTCAACTGCTATGGCTTGACAAAAGATTTGTATTGAGCTCAATAATTTAAGAAATACATGAATTCCCATAAGGGGGCGCCAACAGAGAAAACAAAAGGCCTGAGGCAGATGACCAAGAGGGCCTCTTCTTGAAAACAAAATATCCCCCTTGGTACACATGCTGCCCTGAAGGAACCGTGACAAAAACGATCAGATTCAATGGAAATTTCGTGAACAATGGCTGATCCATTTTTTTCTCGAAAAAATTAGGTTTAAATGTTATTTCCGGGTGCAAATCATACTGGCGCACGATGAGACCGGATGGCGAAAATTAAAATTTATTTTGGGACCATTCTTGCTTTGATCCCACTTGAAAGATGAATGTTTCGCACATGTTGTGGAAGTATGAATGATAATCCCTGTACCTGCTGTACGCTGTGGAAGTTTGATGTTAGAGGATCCTGTCAGTGCTCTTCTAGCGTCGGAGGCGATAGTACGCTGTGTTTTCCAATAGTCATAAATAGAGACCGGATTTTTATGTAATTACATATTTTTTTGTCTTTCTACTTATCGTTCTCAAAATTTTAATCTTGGCGAATTGTCGCCGTCCTAACACAATATCCAATTTTTTCGTTACATATTTTTACATATTTGGCACTATATTACATATTTTACATATTTCGCTATTTTCTCAACATTTCGTTTGTTTTATCAATTTTCGTACATATTTTTAGGAAAATAAGTATTTTTTTTTTAAATGGCGTTTTCCCCAACATTATAACTGCATGCTACTGCGTACTCTACTCGAGGTACACTTCGTAAAGACGCGGTCGGAAATTCTCACAGTCCGACGCGCCTGCCCGACGAGTCATCTCAGTTGCGGGAAGTGCGCGTCAGCGACAAATCATTCTCACTTTTGGTGTGAAAAGTGTCATTGAACGCCGCGTTTGACGACCTTTAACCTTAATTTCCAAGAAACTGGCGATCGCCGTCGTGTAACACTTCAATGAGAATATTCCGTGCTGCAGTGATTGTTTGCTGGTCGTAAAATTCGCCAGTTTGTACGATGGCTATACTACATTCCTGGTTAACACTTTGTGAAGGTTTTACTACCGATGGGAAAGTTGTATGGTGCAAGTGTATATCAACCTGTGCTTTCCAAATGATTTTTAAAACGTTTGCATTGATTTTAAAATTTCTACAGGAATTTTTTTTATAAATGTAAGTTCGTATTTTGTAAATGAGTTTTGTAATAAGAGTATTTTAATATTACATATTATATCCGATTTTACATATTTATTACATATTCTTACCATTTTCATTACATATTTATGTACATATTTTGACGTTTCATACTACATAGTTTTCCGGCCTCTAGTCATAAAAACGTGCTACAAAATTATTTTTACTCTTATTTTTCAATTATGAATGTCCCTGTTGGTTGTAAGTAAACAAATTATGTAAATTAAAATGAAGTACGATAATTTATATTCGATATGATATAAAATCTAACTAGCATAAAAGTAATATATAACACAATGTAACACCTGCGAATGTATTGGCAATATTGCTTGTATATTAGTCATTCAGTTAAAAGAAAGTTTGGCTGCATGTCGCCGCAGATTCATGTTTTACGAAAAAGTTCTAATGAGCGTTTATATCTCGTAGCGGCAACCTGCATTACCGAACGGCAATTTAAAATTAACAAACATTTAATTCACAAGTTCTGTACCGGCAAAGATTGTGTATCGCTTGTAATTATTAATATTAGTAATTAGAATATTTCGTTATCTTTGAAGTAAATAGTAGTAAATATCTTTAAAGTAAATAGCTGAAGGATTCAGCGAGGATAGCAGCATATTCAAATTTTATCAACAATTGTTTTCCTGAGCGTATTTATTCATCGCCGCGACATTCTGCATTAGTTAAATTAAGTGATCCGTTCACAGGATTCAGTACAAGAAAAAGTTGATTATAACTCATTTAAATTGAAATCAATTATTAGAGTACTTCATCATCTTTCGAACAATGATTTATGGCGCGGAAGCTGCCAAATGAGGTTTTGTGAATTGTTTATAAAGAATGCATTTGTGATGGCGCTGATAAAATAAATTTCGCATGGAATGCTATCGTAGTATGGATCGTCGAATTATAGTATGGATGATTACTAGGGGGTGGATTTTAATGAAATGTCATTTCTTTTTTTCTTTTCACTTTAGAATGATGCCTTTTAGTATAGAAATTCGTTTTGTGGCATGAGGAAAGGAAATGACCTATTTTATATGACGTTTTTCTTTTGAATTTTTCTTGGATTTCGACTAATAGGGGCTTTTTTCTTTTTCTTTTCATTTTCAGAGCATTTTTAGGGAATTTCATCGATTTTAATATAATTTTAATAGTACTTGCTTCAATTAATATTTGCGAGATGCAATGTCAGCAGTTGTATGTAATCTAATTGTAAGATTTCTGTGACACCCACAGCACCATTGTAGGTTCAACGGATTTCACGATAGCTGAAGACAAGGATTTCCTTGTCCAGTCCAAACCAAAATTTTGCAAGCTGAGCTCATTTGAACGAAAGGAAGGGACCTCGATGACATCAGTAACATTTTCAACAGCTTGATATGTTAATTTATACATCAGTAATATAATATGAACATCAGTAACATATTCAACAGCTCATCTGAACCGGTTTTGACACGAATTTTTACGTCATTTTTGTTTGCTTTTAGGGCATTTTAAAAACATTTTAAGAGCATTGTGTTGACCATTTTGGTGATGTTTAAGGGCATCAAAATCTGCCCCTTAATGATTACCCAATTCTTCTGAGAATTGCTGAGTTAATATCAGCAGTTTTCAATTGGTGGTGAATGTTTTAATGTTCCTTGTAGGTACCCTAGGGTAACCTGCATTAGTAAAATTAACGAAGCATTTAGTTCATGGATTTTTTTACTGAGTGCTCATAACGATTTATAACTCATATTATCGAATACAGTATTTCAATAAGTTATAAATAATGCCAACTTTTATTGCAAATTTCTGCAGTTTGATGCTTTGTGAATAATTCCTTATTTGCGTGTGTATCTCGCCGCGGTACATTGCATTAGTGGAATATACGAAGCGTTCTGTTTACGGAATTTTGTACTCGTTCTCATGAGAAGTTCGCAAAACGATTTAGAACTCGTATCATCCAATAGATAATTTCAATATGTTATAAATAAAACAAACTTTTATTGCAAATTTGTGCATTTTGAGGTTTTATGAACAAGCCCTTGTGTGCGTATTTCGCCGAAATACACTGTATTGTACTTGGGTTTTTATTTCTTGGCGCATGGGGGCCTGTCTTGACAATGGAATATCTCACGGCATTTCTCGCTCGTCTCGCTAGATCTCGCATGATCGCTTCCGATTCGAGCAGTGCTGACGATCATGCGAGATCTTGCGGCACGGCCGAGAAAGACGCGAAATGCCGTGAGATATTCCATCATTGAAGACAGACCGTCTTGCGCCAAGAAATAAAAACCCAAGTATTGTGAATGTAACGTTTTGGACGGTACAGAATGAACGTCGATAATTATGTAAGACACAACACTGATTTTTATTTCAGGATCCGCTGATGATTATGTTCTACACGGAGGGAGATTTTTATGATCGTCAATGTGTTAAAAGATGGTCATTCTTCTATAATAGAATTGTTGGAAAAATAAATCTCTGATAAATGTGGTCGTTGTGTGTACGTACCTGTTTTACGTACCTGTTTCTATTCCACAAAATGAGAAGGATGTGGCAAAACGTTCACAGGAAAGAGCACGTGAATGGCTGCAGGTCCTGTATTTGTGTTTGTCGTTTACTAGATTCTGTGAAAAGTAAAGATGGTTGTCCTTCCGTACCCTTAATTGAATTAAGTGGTTGCTCGAAACATAGGAAAACAGCAGAAGTTCATGTAATGTTTTCTTCCTCCGAGTTATCGTATGCAACTCAAATGAGTGTACGGTCTTCGGGTTAATTGCACGCATCGAACGTGGTCAAAGAAGCAACTCTAACAACTCCCTCCAGAGCGTCAAAGTGCATTCGAGCATTTGACGCAACAAAAGAAAATACACAATCTGATGCTGCTGCGCTTTCCATTTTTCTGGATTTTAAACTCTCCACAAGCCAGTCCCAAGTGTTACGAGGCACAAACATTGAACACAATTGCAAGCTCTACCATTCTTACAAACAAGTAGCTGTTACCAAAAAAGATGTTATCCGTGCTCTACCTCTATTTCAATCACAGAAAGTATAGCAGAGGCCCAATTGAAGAGTTTATTGAACCACACCGTTGGTAGACTTTTATTAACACAAAAAGATATTATCAGCGGTTTATCTCAAGAGAAACTGAGTGACATAAACATCATTTGCAAATAGGGTCGTGATGGTAGCTCTGAACTACAAGTATAAGCAGGCTTTCTCCGATAGCAATGTGTTTGACGTATCTGTATTTTTCACTGCAATTTTTCCCTTACAATTTATTTCAGAGGACAAAGAGTCAAAGCCTGAAGTTACTATTTGAAAAAATTTCAAACCTTCTTCGACTAGAATCTGAGGGCCACTAGGACTTCAGTATTTACGCGAAGACCCGGAAGCAATAGTGAAGGAAATAGTGTTAAGGAAGAAATTAGGTTGTTCGTTCCTTTCCACACAGTAATTGATTGCACGCAAATGTCTGTAAGCATCAATATCTACCAAATCACCCAGTGTTGGTATTTTTGTGGCGTAACTTTTAAGACATTCAATGATGTCGACGCAATACTGTAGAGAAAGGTTGAGGAGGAAACTATGAAATTTGGATTGTCGATATTGCATGTATGGATATGGTTCTTTGAATGTTGCTTGCTCGTATCGTTCAGAATTTCAATCAAGTGGCAAGCGGGTAGTGCGGAAGAAAAGGATTGTGTGAAAAGCTGCAAGAAGGAAATAAAAAATGGATTTCGGTCAACTTAGGTCTAATCGTCCATCACTCAAAACCAGGGTACGGAAGCACCAATGATGGAAATACAGCTCGTCGCTTCTAAAAGTATGCTGTGTCTGCTGCGTTAAGGAGATTGGACAAATCATTTATAAAACGCTTTTATGTAATTTTGCAAGTTATTTCAAGTTGCTTCCAGGTGAACTGTAGCAAATTTGAACAGTATGCTATGGAGAGCACGTTATTATGTTGAACTCTACACACGGTTTTACATGCCCACTTCGGTGCATAAATTGCTCATTCGTGGTTCAGAAGTCATTGCTCTTTCGCTGCTTCCAACCGGCCAATTGTCCAAAGAAACCCAAGACGCACGCAACAAGGACAAAAAAGTACAGAGGAATTTTCACGGAAGAGTTCCAGGCAGAACATTGTGGTAGATGTGTTCAAATGCCTCTTAGTTTCTTCTGATCCTTTCCTATCAAGTATGACAAGACAGGTTGTAAAACGAAACAGTTGTTGCCGGAAGCTTCGAAATTATTGATTCTTCTTGTATCTTCCGAAGAATCACAAACGAGTCACGAAGAGGACGCATCTGATGGCGAGACTGACAGCGATTTTTCTCCTTAACGAAAATATTCCACTCTTAATTCTTTAGAAATCTTGTCACCGCATACTTCCCTCCCTCCCCAACTGCAAAATTACTTCTAACGTCAGAGGAAAATCTAATGCCTTACAAAGCGATGCCAGTGACCGACCCTTTGCTGTGTTTTACCTGCTGTCAACCAAGGTGGAAATGCTATCAATTACAGAAGGTAACGTTTTCTCTCCTTTCTTTTCTTTTGTTTTCTGCGTTTGGACATTTTAACTATATATGATTTTTATTAAATATTTTATATTTATTTATATTATCTCTATTTACTTATTAACTATTAGCATTTATTAACTATGGTAACATCTTTTTTATTCTATTCCTATATGATATTCTAATTAACAAATGTACGCGTATAACTTCAAACATATACATATTAAATTTTGTCATCCATCAAGAAGGGCTACAGTGCAGTCGAAAGGGAGTACTTTCAATGAAGTTAAATGTCAGGGAAGGTTATCTTTTTTATTTCAATCTGAGGTGATCATTACATTCACGCCCCGATCCCAAATAAACATTTATTTATTTTAATTTGGGTCTTTATACATAATTCGGGGATGGGGTGCTAACCTGTAATTAGCATCTATCGTTATATAACTTATCTATCATGCACATTTGTTGTCATTGCTGGATACATTAGTGTCTGCGCGGAAAATTACACAAATTGGAAATCCAGTGTTGGAAACAGTGCATTTTGTTCTTCACTATTATTAATGCGGATCTGGCACAAGGCTCTTACAAGCTACACCTTCACTACATTATGTACACTCTACTTTGTACAAATGCTACGCTAACACATATGTACCCTCGTGGAAACATACAATTTGGCGTCGAAAATGCCTTGGCCCGCGAGCTTGATGGCGATGGACATCCCTGACCGCCGACAACGAGATCTACCGGTGGGTTCGAAAACTACGTTCTCTAGACCGAACTATGAAGATTAAATTTATTTGATTAGCGAGCATGTAAAATATTTTAAAGTTCATTGAGAGCTAACTGTAGTAGTATAGAGGTATAAGGCTTCCATGATTAATAACAATGAAGCTAAATTGACAATAATTTTTGTATATGTAATCTTGCATTTAAGTTTCGTTAATTTCAAATGTGTTGTTATAAGAAGAGTAACGGAACAGCGAATAGACAGCTCAGTGCAAAAGTGCTGTTCCAGTACTGGAGACGTGCTGGGTTCGATTCCGCGTCTAGGAATATATTTTATTCATTCTACATTGCCACAAGATCGTCTAAATTACAACATTCTACATTTTTCTTGACAATGTTATGCACAAATCAGTCATAATTCCCTTTCGCGAAGAAGGCGAATATATCAATTCTGAAGAAATTAGAAAATTGATCACTTGTATTTGAAATGAAGAATATTCGTAATATTGTGTGGAGATAATGATAGATTTTAAACCTGCACCGCGCGCACATTTTTTTATAACGATTCAGCGCGCATGGAAGAGTTCGGACTGCCCATGGCTTTTTGGAGATTTCTAAAAGAGTTCAGCCAGCATAAACAGGACCAAAAACACCAAAGCATTAAAAAAAATTGTTTCTGTATAAAAATTAAACAGTGAAATTCCCCAAATGATGTAAAACAATCAACATACGTAAAAATTTAATGTTAACACTTAACCCGCCGATACTCGCAATGTGAGAACAATTCTGCATTTATTTCAATAGCATTGACATTAAATGCATTTGGAGATTGCTTTCGTTTTTTAAAGATTTTTCTTATTCTAAACAACATCAAAACAAAATAATATAATAATTGTTTTTATTTCAAAATAAACAGAGAAAACTCAGGCATTGACTGTCACACTTTTAACATTTGTGATAGCAAATCTTGACAGAAAGAGAGCAAGATTTTTAGTTTTCATCTTCGAAATCACGGTTACTGGATAAATGTTATGTAACTCTGCGTTGACTTACGTTCCCGCACACTATACGGTGAAAGGTATCGCAGGTAACGCCACCACACTCTCAAGCGACGTCAGATACAGAAATGCTCAGAATTCTTCAGAATATTTTAAGACCTGCAACAGTACAAATGCCAATTTTTTAGAAGAATGAACACTAAATTAAAATAATAATAATAATAATAATAATAATAATAATAATACATATAAAATAATTAAAAAAAATAAAACTAGAAATGTCGATGAAATATGAGAATATAAAAAATGCTTACATTTTGCTTGTGCTGTAGGGTTCGATTCACGAAGTAGGCTCGCGGGAGTGTGCGACGTGCCACCTGCATGTCGTTCACACGTCAACGAAATCACTCCACACACGAAATTTGAAGAAACCTTGGAATCACTACGTGATGAGTAGGGAGCGATTTTCTATGATTTTGCGTATTTTTGTCCGTTGAATCAATGCAGAGCTGAGTGAAATTTCTTGACATTTGATTAGAATATGCTGTATGGATTAATATGTTAGTGCATATTTGTCCGATTTTTCCTGTTGCTGCGTATTTCTAGAATTTTTGCATATTTCTTTAAAATAGAGACTTATCTATAAAACATTTAATCATTTCATAGAATCTATTTGTGAGCGTTCATTGATTCGAAAGGCCTTGTCACAGTTTGATTTTTTTTATAAAGATAAATTATTTGTGCAAATTTAGTATATTTCTTGATAACTTATTTTGTAAACCAGGCAGAAGAAATACAACAAGACATATTGTGTTTCACTAAGGTGAATATTTACTTCAATTATTTCTCTCGCGAAGAACGCCAAATTATATTATGTTTGCACAAAAATTGTATGTCTTTTCGTTTCAAACATGCCTCTTCTGATTTTTATCAAGAAAAATTTATAGAGAAAATGAAATATTGTTAATTTTAATTGGATATTAAAGTGCATGTATATTCGTAAGGTTAATTTCGTTTCTACCATTAGAAAACTGAAAAATTGAGAAAATGTCGAGAAAAGAAAGCGGTGATAGATGACATCTACCAAAAGGATAGGGCCAGACGAAGAGCTAGCCCACACCAAAGAAATTATAAAAGTAACTAGTGCGAGAATGTCCCCTAGCACCTTTCTTCTAGAGTTTTCTTCTAGAAACTGAAAGAAAGTAAATAAGACTTAAAAAAAAAAACAAATACAGGAAAATACGCGTATGAGCCATTCCACGTCAAATCGCACAAAAAAGACCAAAATTTTACCTTCATATTTTTATTTATTTTCTAATTTTTTGTATTTGTTATATGGATCAAATAAGTGAACACGTGTATTTTTATTTTTTTCTAACTTTATTATTTTCGGAAATATTGTATAATGAAATTTGCTAAAAATGACGCGCATCACTAACTTAAAAATATCATACATTTGAATACACCAATTATAGAAATTTCGTTCAAATTCCATTCGAAACTTAAAAACATGTTTAATTTTTAAGGTTTTGCAAAATATTTAATTTTTTGAATTTTCAATTTTTTTAAAAAAACTGAAATTTTGAAAATTGAAAATTTTTGTAAACTCGGTGAACTAAAATTTTTTAAAAAAATATTTATAAACGCACTAGAGTATTGATAATAAGTACTGATAAAATCAAAGTGCGATCTCAGTAACTTTGAAAGATATTAATATTTTACGAACCAGTGTGTAATAGATTGCTGCAATAGGCACGTTTTTTGGGTTACTTTGTCGTCGGTTTCTTTGGATGAAGCAGTAATTAAATATTTCTTGAGGTGGTGAAACTTCATGATTGAATTTATAAATAAAAACATTTGTGTGTATTAATATACATATAAATAATATTAATATATTTATAAATAATTTATAAATAATTAAATGACGGATTCCTGATTCAGGTTTTGACAGACATTTTGAAATTTTCTGGTCCCTCACAACTCACTTTAAATACAAGTTCTCGCGTACCATAGAATTCCTGAACTTTCGTCACAATGCACAGTTTTAATGCCCTACCGAATTTACTTCAGTTCTGGACAAAATTCCATTTTCTTCAGCCAACTTTTAGACACTTTTATCATGCGTTCAGTTGCTGCAAAAAATCGTTTAATTTTATTGTATGTCCAACTTTCAAAAATTGTCAAAATTTAAATTTTCAACGTCATGTCATCTGTTGAGTGAAAGTAATCGATAAGTTACTAAATAGTATCTTTGTCTGAATTTTCGATGGATGTCGAAGTATCTTCAATGTGAAAAAATATATCTCTGTTGGCACTTTGTACTTTCTAAACTTTCTCATGGGGATGCCATTTTGTTCCAATTTTGTTTTTGTGGCGGGGGTTTCTCCTATTGCAATTGCTCCTAACTCATGTTTGTCTTCTCTTTATTCATTTCGCAGACACTTGACGAACTATCTGAAGGGCATAAATTTTCACTTCCTTGATTTTCACTCTTTTACTGGACGTTCCGCTACTTTCGTTAATGCCACGGGAGCCACTGATCTCGATGGTATCTTCATTAAGAAAAGGCCGTTTTGGAAGCTGATTCCCTTTCTTCCGAAATGAATCACAAATTCGCCAATCTAATGACTCCTGTAAATTCACCAGCAAATCGTGGTTTACGCGTCTTGGTGATTTTCTTTTTTAAAAATCGTGATCAGAAAGTTTAAATGGATTAATTCATCTATCTCATACGCTGATCGCCGCTCATGTTGCACAGTGTACACACTATTCACAGAACAAATACTAGCACTCTTGTCTTCAAAAGTATTGCGTATTGCGACTAATGTTGAGAAAGTTTTACCATGTCCCTTGACAAGTGGTCGATTGTACTTCACAAGCAAGATCAGGAGGGCACCCCGTCCCTAGGATGCAAAGGGACTCGCAGCAAAATTCGTTTCGCTGACACGAGGAAAAGCATTCGTTTTGCTGTCACCCATCCCTTCTGGGGAGAGTGAACACATGATTTACTAATATTTCTTGAAACACAAATCAGGCAGAGGACCATTCTTTTTATTGTTCATCGGCATTACTATCCAAGACTGATCGAACACAATTCGTTAGTGCAGGAGCCGGAACCACGCGCCCGAATACCATAATTACAATAGATTTTTTTATCTATACGTGTTGAGTGCCTACTTTTTTCTTGTTATGTTTTGTAGAAAATTGAACAAGAAATATGCCTATATTTTCCAATTTTAATCTGAGAGAGTTCATAAAGAAATTTTCGTTTTTTAAAAATAATTACAACTTTTTAATGAAATATTTATTTTTTGAGAAAGTAATTTACGGATGAATAAAATACACATATCAAAAAATTAAACGAAACAAACCAGTAATTTTAATGTTAAGTACATTCAGAGCGTCAATTAATCATATTTTGCAAAGTACGCGTAAATTTCAAAATTTAATATAGGCAAAACTACACAAATAAACAATTTTCAGGTAAATAAAGAAATACGTGCCTCTTTTTTTGATGTCCACAATGAATGCCATATATTCGTGTGATTTATTTTTTTAAATAGTTGTGCCAATTCGAGTGAGATTTGACGTTGAATGGCTCGTATTTCAATTCGTTTCGCTCTCACTCATAAGAACATAGGTGACCCACAAGTCACCCACAAAAATATGTATGACACAATGTCATACATTCTGGGGGCAGAGTGAACATCTGAAATACTAATAACTTTCGAAACCCTTATCAGGCAGACGGTCATTCTTTTTTGAGTTCTTCAGCACTTGCATCAAAGATTGGCCGAACACAATTCGTTAGTGCATGGGTAGTCAGAGCGCGCCCTCATACTTACAATTTATTTTCTTAGAACTGTATGTGTGGAGTGCCCACTTTTTTTCTTGTTGTATTTTATAGAAAATTGAACAAGGAACAAGCCTATATTTTTTTCAAATTTTTATCTCATGGAGTTTATATAGAAATTTACTCTTTTTGAAACAAATACATTTTTTAACATGAAAAAAATATTTTTTGAAAAATTTATTTATAGAGGAATAAAATACACATTTCAAAGTATTAAATGACACAAACCAGAAATTTTTAAATTTAGTACATTCGGAGAGATAATTTATCTTATTTTGTGAAGTACCTGTAAATTCCAAAATTTAATGTAGCCATAACTACATAAATAATCAATTTTCAGGCAAATCAAAAAATACGTGTCTCTTTTTTTGATGTCCAGACTTAAGAAAAAAAATATCACACATTTTAAAAAATGTCGTGTCAACTCTTGTGCGATTTGACGTGGAATGGCTCGTATGTTAGCATATGTTATGAAGAAAGAAATGAAAAAAAAGATGCCTCAGTGAGAAACGTTTTTATTGTTGATGATTGGTCTACCTTTCAAGAGTCAGAAAATATTGACAGCTTAGTTTAGTCTGAACTACTGAACTGATTGTACTACTGTAAGTACTCGGATGTCAGGCCGAGGGTCGAACTGGGTTGATGTGCCGTCGCAAAGAAAGAAACCAGTGTTTTTATTAGTGTTTTAATGTGTCGCAATAGATAAGATTTTGCTGCCACATGCCACTAGGGTAAATTAAAAATCATTAAATATTTTAAAACACTAATACAGTCGACTCCGGTTCTAGTGAACTCTGGGGACTAACATTTTTGGTTTACTATATATCAGAGGTTCACTATATCCGATGATGTCAAAATTAAATAGAATTTCTCCACGATTATTAATTTGATTAATATAGTGATACAGCAAAAATCATTAATAGCACCAACTGAAAATGTCAATATCTTTATTTGACCTTAAAAATACATTATTTGCAATTGTTTGCTTCCTACATTTTTCATTAGTAATTTCTCTGGATCCTTCTCCAAAGTTCGTGCTCTCTCCATACTTGATTCTGCATTGTCCAGTGTCTCATAAGTATCGCAGTCTTGATACCCTTCACTGTCTCTTGCACTATTTAAACGCTGCGTCGCCACACTCTTCGAAGGCCCTTTAACTCGCCTTATTGTTGTAACACACGAGATGATTTTGGCAGCGGCGTGGCGCAAGCGGCTAATGAAACTGATCCTTGAATGAAATATTATGGGTCCGCTACCTTCACCTAAGGGGAGACTTCTTAGATTATACCTTCATAACCTTTGGCCAACGATAGTTTTACCAAGCTGCCTAGTGTTGGAATTTGTGGCACTGAGGCGATTTCTTTTCCCAGGAAGGAAATAATTTCCCGGATATATTTCTTCTAGTGTTCACTACAGCCGAAGTCCAGAGTTCACTATAAATGAATCTTATTTGTTAAGTAAGTGAAATGAGACCAGTGACTTTGGTTCGCTATAACCTAGAATTCACTATATCCAAGTTCACTATAACCAGAGTCGACTGTATCTCGTTATTTATAATGTTTTTAATTGATGCGTGCTATTTTTATTATCTCGAATTGTCTAGTACGGCCGTGAACTAAAAAAAAACAGAGATATGATTTTTGACAGTCGCTTCTCAGCTTCGTTATGCGACGTCCAGCGCGCCGAATCACGGTAGATTACTTTTCCGTTGCCGCATACGACAGCATTTATTTGACCAGGAGAAACAACGCGAGTGAAGAGACAAATTTTGCATGGAAATTGCCTCATTTTCTAATTACCTTAAAGTAGGAACGACGGTTTCACACAGTCCAGTTACGCCGCCGCTCTCCGCAGGAGATCATTATTCATGCCAGCGGTGCGGAGATCGTTGTTCTGCGTCCGTGGGGACGTGCAGCGCGTTTTAATTTTCTCCCCTTTGGTGTCCTATGCAGGCCCAGCGGGAGCCCTTTGGTGCTGGTTCAATAGACGATGCGAAGGCCTTAATTGCAAAGCAAGCCTTTAATGAACATTTTGAATCTCAGCGTTCTAAAAATAATATTTTTTCTTCCGTTGGTGAAGCTTGTCATGGATATTATACTCACTTTATCACGTCATTTGGCTGCAGTCGTTTTGTTGTGGGTGTCATGTGAAAGAATGTAGATCATATTATTGGTTGAATTTTGAATGTATGAAATTACTTAAAATGGTGCTTTAAGTGTTAAGTAGTTGCTTTATTTTAGATATTACATTTAAATAAATCCCTTCCATTCATTCCTCTACAGATTTTACCTGATGAATCTTTCGTTTCATTATTTGGATATCGATATGAGTAAATACTGTCTTGCTGAGGAGCGAGCAGACTGGATGTAAGTATTGCATCTAAATTTGTACAAGACAGGATTTGTATTCCTAATGGAATAAGGATACCCAGATTTATAGAAAAAACTTCGAACAATCCACGAAATTGATTTGTTTGTAATAAGGCTTTCAATTTCGCTATATCCGTATTCTTATTAGATTTTCCATGCGTTCGAGCACGCCGCATTAAATTGCTCAAGGCTTTTTTATTGAGACTTCTTATTTGTCCGGACCTGCGCGCCCAGCGCCGCTGCCTCCCGCGCGTGGGCGGGTCGGGGGTCGGCGGGATCGCGTGGGCGTCGCCGCAGCGAGTGAGTGAGGGACGGACGGCGCGCGCGGGCGGTGACGGCCACGCGTCCCGCCCCCGCCCCCGTTCCCGTCCCTGCCCTCGCCGTCGCCCCCGCGCCCTTTCGCCCACCACCGCCGCCGCCGATCCGTTCGCCGAATGCCGGCCGCCCACTCAGAGCGCGGGCGCGCGCGCGGAACGGCGCGCGCGCACACACCTCCGCCTCCGCCTCCCGCGATCGATCGCTTCGGAGCGCGCGCGCGGGCGCGGCTGCCGCCTCCACCGCCGCCGCCGCCGCCTCCTCCGCCAGTCGCCCGCGCCGCTCGGCCCGTGTCGGTGCGGCCCCGTCGCTCCGCGATCCGCCCACGCCCGCGCCGCGCGGACGTCGCCCGCTACGCCGCCGCCGCCGCAACCGCGCGATTCTGACGCTACCGCCTCTGCTTACGTCATGCGGTGCGCACCTCGGGGCCGGCCTCCGCCGCCCCCCGCGGCCGCCCGCGCCCTCGCCCGCGCCCGCCCCGCCCACTCACGCCCTCGCGCCCTCTTCCTGCGGCCACTTGTTGAGCGCCTCCAGCGCCGGCGTGCGCCCGCGGGCAGCTTCACACGTCAGTGAGGCCGCGGCGTCGACTCGCGCCCCCGCGCGTCTGCAGCCACACTCTGGGACAGGCGGAGCGCTCTCGTCAGTGATTGGATGTTGCGGTGCGGCGTTGACAATACTAAACACACCATTCTGAGACGATTTTACTGCTGTGACAACACATTTTTTAGAAGATTGGACAGTGAATTTATGATTTCTAAGAACATTTAAGGATGGTACAGTAGAAGCTTAGACTTGCAACTCTGGCGCTTGGGATTTGCTGCCTTATAACGCACGGCTATAATACTTTACACGGTACTACGGTGGAATTCTGGTGCAAAAGACAGTGTGACAATGTTTTGTCTACAGCACCGTCAATCTGGTGGCCTAAAAATGTAAAGAAGTGGTGGTGACAAATCATTCTTGAATTTGGGAGTTTGGAATGTAATACACTTCTTCGGGCGGCTGTTTGAAACAAGATTGTGCACTCCATCAAAACAAAGCTAAAACGTGTACAACTTGCTTCCTAATCGAGAACTCTCTCGACTGTTGCTGACAAGAACCTAGTAGCAACAACGCGTGTAGGCTCTTCAAAGGCGTCGGCGATCTTACAGCCTCTGTGGTGACCATAATACGGTGGGCGGGAGATTAACACGTGAGCGAGGTGTTCGCTCAGGAGCGTCGATCAGCTCCGTCTGCGGCCCGCGCCGAAGCAGCTCCTCGCCCGCCCGGCTGCAGCCCAGGGCGGCCGCGCGCGAAGGGTCTCTGGGCGCGGCACGGCGCGTGGCGGACATGCAGCTACTGACGCTCAACTCGCTGCTCATGTTCGACCTGGTGTTCGTCTTCTTCCTGTTCCTGGTGGGCGTGTCGTGCCTGGTGCATTACCTGCCGTCGTCGCCGGCGGCGCAGCAGGCGTCGGCGTCGCCGGCGCCGCCGCCCGCCGCCGCGCCGCCCGCACGCCTGCGCGTCGTGGTGGCGGCGGCGCCGCGCTCGACGGCGCCCGTGCACCACGTGTAGGCCGGTCCCCAGCCCCAGCCCCAGCCCCAGCTCAGTGTGTTTGTGCGTGCGCTCTCCGATCGCGGCCGCCCCCTCCCCAGGTACGTGAAACCCATGACCTGGATGGCGGGCTTCCGCCACGTGCGGACCACACCACGAGCGGACCTGGGTATCGACGAGAAGGGAACTCGACGATGAAAAGCTGTCTTCCATAATACAATAAAAAATATGCACGCACAGTACCTAAAATGAGAAGTGAGAGAGCTCGCCGTAGCATTTCACTGGATCAATTAAGACACTCTGCATATTCGCATTGTAATTCGTATTTCGAGTTATCGAGAAGTAAATATATTTATGTAGTTTCATGTATTTTTGGTAATTTTCGTTTTAGAGGAATTAGCTATCGTCCTTCTGTGTAGCCATTCCTATCTCGACCCGAAAAAATGAGTGGTTCATGGTTGGTATATTGAGCTCACTGTGCCTAATCAAAGATTTAACGCCGAAACATGTTAATATCTAAATGACAGAGAATATATTTGATGTATTTATTTTTCGTTAATATTTTGTGTAGACGAATGGAAGTTTGGAAACAAAGTTGTGTTGTACTCTGGGAATAAAGCATTTTTTAACCTTCCGTTCTGTTTTTTACAATATTTGTGTTCAATCTGCCGGGCATTGCACATCATTCGTTCATTCTATCAAATAATTCTTATAAAATCTAAAAATTATCGATTGTGGATTATGAAAGGAACTTAATTCATTGAAGAATTTTCCAGAAAAGAAAAGTAAGACGAAAGAACTTTGTCAGATTTTACTAATTTGTGGTTTTATGTATGTTTAATTAATAAGTGATGTTAATTTGTATTCCTGTGAATTGTAAAACTAATTATGTAGAACATGTTTTATAATCTATGTTATATATTTGTTTTACTTCTAGTAATTACTGCAACCTCTTCCTTTTTAATCCTTTATTTCAATTTTGTCGGAGTACATTTTTAAAAGCAATCTCTACAAGAAAGCCTTTAATCATTATATAATCTTAACGTGTCTTAGGATATTGTTAACTCTTCCTATTATATTGTGCCATTCCATACTTAATCCGTATTCGAAATGCTGCAATGCAAATTGTGAAGTTCGGAAATTCAAATTGATTCTAAATATCAGTGAATGGAATTATTCGTGGGGTAAAGTTGCCCGAAAGGGATAGAATACTGACTCTAAGTATTTGTGTGCCAATTATTAAAACTATCTTTTAAAACGTGTTCGTTATTACTTAAATGAAGGAAACTATAATGTTAATGAAAAAGATTCTGCTATCTTTGAGGAAACTTAAATTTTCCACAATAAATAAGAATCACAAGTACCTGTGTGCATGTGTGTGTGTTTCCAAATAGTAAGTGCGAGGTGGAGGTTACGGTGATTTAGATAGGTGAAGTACCGATAACCGAAGGTTGCTAAAGCAAGCGGGGAAAGTATATACAATAGTGAAGACAATCCAAAGAAATAAAATAGTGAAGACAAACATCAAAGTGAAACTTGAAAGCTAAGAATAAGAAATCAGAAGTTTACTATTCTGTTAACCTCATTTCACAATATATGTACATAACGACTTTTTACTTTCTCGCCATACTACGATTACGTAATAATGACAAAATATTGTAATTCTGCGGAGGAAATTACGATTTTTTGACAGAAAATCTCGTATTGTTAGACCCTAGTAACGAAAAAGTTGACACAGCTCGTTCCTATTTTTAGTAAATACTTCCTCTGAAAATCTCCTTTCTTCCTTCAGCTGTACTTCGACTGTACTTCAACTGTACTTCCTTTCAGCTGTACTGAAATTACGATTTTTTGACAGAAAATCTCGTATTGTTAGACCCTAGTAACGAAAAAGTTGACACAGCTCGTTCCTATTTTAGTAAATACTTCCTCTGAAAATCTCCTTTCTTCCTTCAGCTGTACTCGCTGGCTGCGCCTTTTGACCAAAGTATGTGGGAGTGACCTTCGGAACGGTTTGACATACGCCTCGTGTATCGCAAACCCGATGAGAAGATTCCAGTGAGGGGAAGTTACGAATTGGGCGCAAAAAAAAAAAAAAAAAAAAAAAAGAAATCGTTGATATTTCACAGGATAATTTTCTGAAATATTCACAAGGTTTAATATGAATTTGTGTGTAGACAAAAAACATAGAAATTACATTGGTTTTTCAATCATTGTTCATCTTTAACTGTTCTGGCCAGATATGATGATAGAAATGCAAATAAAATGCATTTGTACAATTATCTTGGTCCAAAATAAATTTTCATTGGTTGAGTGAATTTCCATTGAACGAGTCTGGTTTGCGCACACTCTCAAATACAAGTCTGTTCTGCTGCACCGCTGCTCTCGTGTGTGTTTGCGCACACTGCCCCATGCGAAGGCCGGAAAGCGAAGGAAAATCCTCGATGCCCATGTGTCATGCTCTTCGGAACCGACAGCTGTTGGGCGTTCATGCGCCCTGCCCACCCCTTCCGAAGCCATTTCCCCTACCATTGAGTGAAGTCCATCTCTTGCTCGACACAACGCAGCTCTGAGAGCGAATTTTTGGGCTCGCGAGCCGGAGTAGGCTCGGGTCGGTTCGCGGAGCCTCCGTGTTGAGCAGGTCTGGGCTAAACTGTTCGGACGATTTTCTCCAAAATTAATATTCCCCAGTCGATCTAGACTGACTCAAGGCTCTACTAGATTGAAACGGATATTTTGATTTTTGGTCGTAGTTACGAAACCTTTCCAAAATTTCTTCAAAAATGACTCCAAATTTTTCGATTAAATTTTGTCCTCGGATAGCGTAAGCTTTACGCCGTGCCGTAAAGAATGGTTAAAAATGGCGCAGGTCGCAATTTTTTAAAATATTTGAATTTTTGAAAATTTTGAAAATTACCAATTTTTTAGGCGACTTTCTACAACGACAGTATTGAAGATAGAATTTTTTCCCTTAATGACATCTCTTCAAAGACATTTTAAAATAAGGCCATATACAATACGAGTAGTTTTGATAAATCTCTTTCCTACTTCATGTGCGCGAAACGTAGGCAATTTTTAAACTATTACTTTTCAAATCTGCTCCAATTTTTTCTTTATTTTTTACTTTCTCGTATACATTCATATATATGGAGTAATATACGTCGTGTAGAGAAAATTTTGTTATGCTGCGGGAAAAAACGGCGATTTTTCGACAGAAAATCTCGTAAAGCTGGGCCGTTATACCGAAAAAATGGTTAAATCCTGTTCTGATCTTTTCTAAATTACTCACTCTAACGTTATGTAGTCAGATTTTACGAGCCCTTGATAGAGAAAAAAGCCTTTTTTTTTCTTTCAAAAGGTCCATCCGTCCGTCCTTCAGCCGTCAGTGTACAATACTAACGCCTAAATTATTCGTACAATTTTTTCCAGATTGAATACTCCCTAATCGATGTGGCCCCACTCAATGCAAAAAGCAACAGATATTTAATGAAGATTACGAATAAATTTTTGAAAAAAGAAGTGTAATTTTCAAGTAAATTCTTCATGATGTTAATGCAATTTTTTTCTGGGAAAAAAAGGCTCAATTTTTTTTTCGTGAAAAGAACCTTAAAAACTGGCGCAAGTCTCATTTTCATATAACTGCACTTTCAAAAATTACATACGTTAGAAATAATTCGAGGAACCTCTAGCTTTTTATGCTTCGGGAGAGCTGAGTATACTTGTGCGAGTGGTGATATAGCGATAACGTGCTTGGCGTGTTGACTCGAAGGTCTTGTGTTCGAATCTCGGCGTGGAGATAAAATTTTTGCTGGTTGGAAACCTTTTGCAGGTTCTTGAAATAGAATAGTGTTGCGTAACCGTTACAAATAATGTGAGAGTATATGTTCTGTTGTTGCATCACCAGTTTTTAAAAGAAGTATTCACTTAGTAATTAGCTCCGTTCAGTTTGTAACTTTTCAAAATAAGATATTTGTAACTAAATGAACTCTAATACTAAATGTTCGCACTGTTTCAAAAAAAATAAACTGCATATCTGAAATATCTTCTTTTTTTTAAATTTTCTTTTTGTTTTAGAATGCCTAAATGACGCGACTTCACTTTCCGTTTGTAATATTTGTTATCTTAGGGTCTCTCGGCATAAATGTTGTAAACTTGTAGAACACGTTCGGCGTCGAAGATTAGTTCGGCTTTCACTTTCCAATGAACATGTCAAACGTAACATTATTTGAAAGCGACTCGCTTTCATTTGCCCCTGAGTGTTAGGCAACTCTTGATGCAAGGATGTTAAGCAAGCTGCGTTCAGGTGCAGTAATAGATTTCGTGCAACATCATTGCATGACAAATCGCCCACTCTTCAGGATAAAATGTCACAATTGTGTAACTTCGTTCTATGAAGTTTCCTACCACTTGTGCTTTGGCAAAATGTGCCCATTTTTGACCGACCCCTACATGCTACATACAGTTTGGAACATTTATTTTAACATACCGTACTTTATTATTATTATTATTATTATTATTATTATTATTATTATTATTATTATTATTATTCTCATTCACGGCTGGAGATGTTATGAGTCCGTTGATTATAAAGTCTACTCCGGGTTGCAACCAGCTTCCTAAGGAGTAGATCCAGGGACTATCAGTGTCTACAATACTTTGCGCAAAATGTGCGCTGTTACAAATAATGCAATTTCATGCACTTCCCAGTCTTTTGAATTACCTGGGAGTTTAGCCAAATTCTTACACAAATTTTGTGGAACAAATGACAGAGCTCCGATGACTAAGCACAGCAACGCCGACAAGTAGACACGATTTTTTCTCCAAATCCCGGATAACTATATCCGGTTTGTTTGCCGCTATCGTGCGATCAGTTTGAATTTGTTGGTCGTACAATATCGTACTCAGTCCATCAGACGTCACCGGCTTTGATGACTTGGGGCATGTGTTTGGAACTTTTAGAGCGGTGCATATCTGCCAGTGGAAGTAACTGCATAACTTGTTGTGTCTTTTTAAGTATTCTGTTTTTACTAGAATTGGACAAGCTGAGACAACATGATCAAAGGTTTCTACTTGTTCCTGACAAATGCGATATTTATTATACCTACAATACTGCGTAAATTAATTTTAAAAAAGCAACTAAATTAAAAATTATAGAAAGAATAGCTCAAGTCACTCGACAACTCCCAACGATCGCAGTCCAAACGCACGATTTAAATGTTGGCGGTGTCTGGAAGTATACACATCGACGCCAAGCTGCAACCTTCGTATTGTATATAATACACCGTTTGATATTAAACTCAAAGTGTCGGTTCGTTACGATACTCAATACGCATACATCGATTGAGCAACTTTCCCATGTACCGAAGTGTGGTCTAAGCCTACTAAACTGTTTCTAATGGTAACAAATGGTATGTAGTACTAAAATATTATTTTGTTTATTTTTTGGTTCGGAATTGCTTTTCTTAGGCACTTAAGAACGCAGAAAATAATCCGATACTTTTTAGTATTCAAATATTTTACTTCCCCGTATACTATACGTACGTACGTTATGTAATGCTGCGCCAAAAAAACAACGGATTTTCGGCAGAAAAACTCTTATTACAGGGCCCTAGTATTTATTTATTTATGTAAAAAACAGTTAAAAACTGCGGGTGACGAGATATGGGGAGAAGTGAATTTTGTGCACGTTTTCATAATTCATGGAGTCTCTATCCTAAACCATATTCTAGTCGAATTTTGAATACAGAAAAGAGAGAGTTTTTTTCGAGTTTTGTTGACAAAATATTCGCTCCTATATAATAAAATATATTTTCAAAGGTAAATTAGCTATAAATTCCTGCCCTGAACCCTCATGTTCTTCATGAAAGAATAATACTTTTTCCCGCGATAATATGAAAAACGATAATTTGAATAACTATATTTCCCACTGAAATTCAGAAGACGTGCACAAATAATGAAGTTACATTTATGTCCAGATGCAAAACAAGGGACCATCTCAGCATTTGCTCAAGGATCAGGGAAACTGGACGAAAAACCTGATCGAGATGGGGGCCATCAACCCAGAAACTGTGGTACAATACTTGTTACAGATTCTTTAGAATTATACAGTCCAAATGATAAATAATTACATTAACTATCATTGTTAAAATTAATGCTACTTTACTTTTTGATGCTCGGTATAGTCTCGAATTGTATAGAAACAGTTATGCAGCAGAAAAGATTTTACTTGGGACTTAAACTTTTCTATCGAATTTAATCGTTTAATGTCTTCTGGCAAAGTATTGTAGAGTAATGTACATGAATTGTATGTGAATTTTTTGTAGTGAGCTGTTGATACTGCCTCCTTGTGAATATGATTACTACGTCGTGTGTTATACTTATAGACATCGGCGTTTGCTGAAAATATATTCCCGTCCTTAAGTAAGTCATTTTTGACAAAAAAAACTGATTCGTAAATCAGGAGACAAGGTAATGGTAAAATTCCTAGATTAATAAAGAGTGACTTACAAGAATCACGTGGGTTGGATTTGCTTATTATTCGTACAATTCTTTTTTGTAATCTGAAAGTCTGTGAACTCTAAGATGTGTTTCCCCAAAATATTATGCCATATCTCAGGCGGGAGTGAACATTGGCAAAATATACACAACGAGCTGTATGAAGGCTGACGGAATTTGAAAGAATTCTGAACGCGTAGCATAATGAACTTAATTTTGTGTTCAATTCATTTAAGTGGGCATTCCATTTGAGGTTAGACTGAATTGATAGACCTAAAAATTTTGTTACATTAACATCAGTCAATGGCACACCGTTCATTTTCAATGGAGTACAGGTTTTTTTTATTTGAAATGGAAAACTGCATTGAAACAGTTTTCTTTTCATTTACTATTAATTTGTTATTACGGAACCAATTTGAAACGTCTGATATTGTACTATTTACGGTTTCTTTGTTGCAAAGAATATTTGTATCATCCGCAAAGAGAACTGTTCTTCCGTTTCGAATCGCCAAGGGCATGTCATTTACGTATAATAGGAAGAGAATAGGGCCTAAAATCGATCCTTGCGGGACTCCACGTGCAATTGGCAAAGAACCGGGAAGGTGTGTACATAAAGTTCCATCATTCCAGTAAGGTATTTCTACTCTCTGAGATCGTAGTTTAAGGTACGAACATAGCCAATCAAGAGCAATACCACGGATTCCATATGAAGGTAATTTTGAAAGTAAAATGTTATGATCAATGACGTCAAAAGCTTTTGAAAGATCTAAAAATATTCCAGTAGTAGCTTCGCTTTGATCCAATGATGAGGCAACATCCTTAAGAAAAGAAAAAATGGCTGTTTCCGTAGATTTTGATTTCCGGAATCCATGTTGGCAATTTGAAAACGCGTCGTGTTTATTGAGAAAGGTTTCCATTCGCACATACAAAAGTCTCTCTAATATTTTTGAAAAAACTGACAAAAGAGAAATTGGCCGATAATTTTGAATTTCATTTTTGTTGCCTTTTTTTGTAACGAAAAAGTGGAAAAATCCAGTTGCTAAATTAAGAAAAAAAATCTTCTAACACGTGGTGCAGCCAGAATCCCTATTTTGTGGGTCCTTGATACCGAAAAACCAATTGAAAGCAAAACGTCTCTGTCCGTCCGTCCGTCCGTGTGTGAACAACGCTAGTTACTAAACAGCCGATTTTGTCCAAAATTGGTATTCCCCGATCGATATGAATATTCTCGTGGCCCCTTGAATTTGAAATCGATATTTTAATTTTGGAGGGTACTTTACATCAAGCCCCTGGGACATTTCCAAAATTTTGAAAAAAATGGCGCCAACAATTTTAGCTAAATTTTGTTGTTGGATAGTGTGAAGGTCATTTAATAGAATGGCGTAGGTCTTATGTTGGTTGAAAACTTTGATTTTTCGAAAATTGAAAAAATTCGAAATGTATTCGGCATCTTCCAATAACTGCAATTATGAAGATACAATCTTTGTTCCTAATGAAATGTGATCATAACAAACAGATCTTCAAATGAGGTCATGTTCAATTTTTCAAAAACAAATATTTTTTTCGAAAAATTGTATCAAACATTTTTTTTATTTTCTTTAAACCAATCTTTTTCTTAAAAACCGCACTACTTTTTTTGATTAAATTGGGTCCTGGGATAGCATAAAGGAAGCTTAAGAGAATGGTGCAGGTTTCATGTTCGTTGAAATGCCTGGTTTTGCAAAAGTTTTTTAAAAGATTTTAAAAAAATTGGCGTCTTTCTACAACTACAGTTGTGAAGACACGATTGTTTTTCTTAATGAAATATGCTTATTAAAAACAGGTCTTCAAAGAAGGTCATGTTGATTTTTTGCAAATGTCAGAAGTTTTTCTATAATTTCCTGAAAAACATAATAGCCCTCTCGGATTTGACTGCGCTTCGTTTTCGTCCTTTTCTTGCAATTACAATTTTGAAAATACAATTTTTTCTCAATTAAATGTATTTATCAATACTACATCTTCAAAATAAGGTCATACTTAAGTTTTTCAAAATACGAGTAGTTTTTCTATAATTTTGTGACAAACATAATAACCCGCTGTAAATTTACTGCGCTTCGGACATCTGGATGCGTCGTAAATTAGAATTTGCAATGTTGTGTATTATTTTTTTGTTCGTCTCTTACATTCGACCTTTTGTTATACATTTACACATTAATATTTTAGAAATTGTTTATTTTGAAATATTTGGAATAAAAAGTAAAAAGAAATTAATAGTTCTCAGAATAGCGACAATGCAGGGTCTGCAACAATGGAATTCACTTTGCGCTTGCGAATATCTGTGACTTACGTGTGATTGTTGTGACCTGATGGAGCCCTGTGAAAAGGAGTTATAATTGTTTAATTTATGTTGATATTTACATGAAAATATTTAGTTTTCACACCAAATGCTGTACCATTTGTAGTGAGTAGAGTATTTTTTGCATGGTTTTGAAATACTCTTCGCTAATCATGGCCCTATGGAATGCATTTCTATATTGTCCAGGGTATCAGGCTTCTTTTTCCAATACAGGTTTACAAAACTTTTTGTAAACCTTTCTCTCGCACGGGTACTCTAATTTAAAATATATTGCACTTAAATAAAAAGTAAAAGGTGTTTTGTGAGGGAATTTCGTTATTTTTTCACTTCCCTGATCTTATTTTTAGGCTCCCTAATTCTTGTTGGGAGTTTTCTTTTAGTTGGCCTATGTACTTAAGATCACAATTTTTGACATGACATTTTGTAAACTATGTTTTCTCTTCGTAATTTATTAATTTTGTCTTTGATATTCTTAACTTTTTTTGTTGATGGTCTCATACATTAAACGAGTGCATTTAGATTCATTCATACACCGGGCTAATCTATTTGTTAATTGTGGAATATATGGCAAAATAAAAGATGATAATAAGTTTGAGTCTTGTAATGTTGCAAGTAGGTTTATTACAAAAATATCGTCTTTTTTATAGTATTTTATGTTTAGTTATTATTTTGTAATGTCTCATACTACTTTTAGATTATGCCAGTGTAAATCTAGGGTCAGTCAATTTAAGCGCGCTATGTACCAAGTTAAAAATGATACCTATTTTTTTTGTTTAAAGGGGTGGTTCGAATTATAATTTAGGATCATCCCCGAATTCGTTGGTACCAATTGGTATGCAATCTTTGATTGTCTTTATGAATGGTCAAATGTAAAAAATGAATGCAATACGTCTTTTTCATGTTCTACCGTAAACTTAGTCTCATTATAATTATTGAAAGGTTTGAAAACATTGTCTTCATCAGTTTTGTCAACTATTAAAAGTGTATAACCTATTATTTGCAATTATTGCTATATTGTTAGTAAATCATAAGCATTCCTTCTGTGTAAGGAATATTTTAATGACTGGAAAAGGGAAACTCATGTTTATGTCAATAAAATATTAAGCAATGCATTCCTTGTCCAATTCTACTAGAACCATGAGACATTTGTTAGTGATATACCTATTTGGTGAAGTGGATATTACATATCCATTCCGACTTTCTGTGTGACTTCTTTTCTATCTTCGGAGTGTTAAGGTTATATCCTTCGACATTTGTTTCCCGTTTGGTCTGTGAAAAGTGGAAGCTACAAAAGGGAACTAGAAATTTTTAAGCAATTAGAAAGAATTAATAAAAAACATTAAAACTATTTTCTTGCTAGGTGAGAAATTGCGTATTCTAGTAAGGTCATGTTCATTTCATTCTTACCAGTGTCCCTGTATTTTAGCTACATACTTCCAATTTCCCTTCCCATTAGTATCGACCTTCTTCAGTTTTTGTAACTTTCCTCAACGTCTTCGGCGCCTTACTACAAGTACGTTAATCACGCTGCAACAGTTATCTAGATATTGTGAACTATGAAAGACGTAGCTATATAACTACCCTTTGATGTAAAAAATTAGAAACCATCTGTACTCATGACCCCCTGTCTGCGAGTTACGTCTATCGCGCGGTTCCATGTGTTTTTATTTGCTGTTCACCTCTTAACGATAAGGGAGTCAGTTGGCCACATTCACCCTTTTATTTTTAAAAAACAACTTGAGCGAAAGCGACTTATCTACTTTATAATTTTTTTGTTTGTATTTCTCTACAGAACTCTGATTTCTTCCCGGATTTACTTTACAATTGAGGGTCAACTTTGTGGTGATAAGCATGGCATGTCCATCCGAAGACTAAATTAGCATCTGGCATTTGGCCTGAATTGGTACGTACGGTGCCATATCGAATGAAAATGTGCAAACCTATTTTTCGACAATTTGCATAATCTTGTTATCCTAAATAGCTAGAAGATTATGTGCACATTTTTAGTAGCAATAACCTTTCATAAATTGTCTTGTAATTTCAGTATTCTGAAAGAAGTTATTCGTAATGATAAACTAATGGCCTGCAGCAACAAAAATGGTGCTGAATAAAAAGTACAAAGGTGTTTTTTTTTTCTTCCTTCAAAAAGTAGCATGTACACTTCTCAAGAACACCAAATAAAATACTCTTTATCACTGCTATAATTTAAATATTTTCTGAAAAACAGGTTTCATGAATACTGCAATAACATAGTATAGAATATAGTTCTTTGCGTACAAGAATATCAGAAAAGTTGCTGTTCCATAACGCAAAAAGTAACAGCAAATATTTAATGCTTAGAGACTTCTTTCTGTCGTATGACATCAGCATGTTGAAAGCAGTGACTTACTGATTATCAGAATTCAGTTGGTAAGAGCAATAGGCAGGAATAACCCAATCAAATATTTGATTTTCTGTAATAATCGAAACTGTTACATTGTTTTGGATTTTTTCCGAGTTCATGTGTATCTAACGAAATCATAGACTTCTCAGATGGACGGAGGCTGCATACCTTTCCGTTAGTTTGTGCGTCTATTCGAAATTAGTAATGTAGATGCTGTACTATTCGATGTGATGTCTCTAATATGTAGGATTTTTTTTGCCGGAATTTAATAACTGCATGGCGAATAACATACCGGATAAAACAATGATGTGTCTGTACTCTCACCTCTAGTTGCATTTTAGAGACGCTTTCTTTATCGTCCGTCTAATAGAACTTTTACGGGCAATACCGAAAACACAGACCTGTACATATGCACCGGCTCCAAAAGCACAGAGTGAGTGATTCGAATTGAATTGATGCCCTATTTTACGTGGCGAGACTCAGGCCGTGAGGCCTGCTCTTCCGTCTGACCGCGCAAAAGGGTGAAAGGGTCAGTCTCGTAACTTTAGCACCTCCTGTAATTTTTTGAACGTTTGAAGTTATTGCAATACAGTTTTCACTGAAGTGCTTGAGGGGATGGGACTAGTTTATAAATATATTCATTTTCATTTTATCACTTGTATTTTACGAGATATTGAGGTAAAACATAATTTACATATGAAAGGGAAAGATGTTGTACCTTGGACATACATGTACCTTGGGCCTAGGCTAATTCTAGCTCTGCCGAGCGAGATATATGAATTGTACTACATGCAGTTCGTAAAACTGTCAATAGTGGTCTCTGTTCAGTTGAATTTATTCATTTGGCAGTTCAGCTGCAGAAGTTATTAAAAACGTAAAATCACCTGTCAAAAGTAAATACGATTCATTAATTTCTCTTAATTACAGAGCCAAAATTTGCAAGATCACTTTGAAATGAAGTCAATTCCTGATTCCGTATTGTTTTAAGAGCAGAACGTTTTTGAAATAAAGCTCATCCCTACCGTATTCCTCGGACAGGTCCGACGTACAATACTTCTGAAATTATAGTACAATTCTATTTCTTTTTCTTTCTCCTCTTCTTTTTCTTTTGCCTTTTACCATTACTACGCGGTCAGCGCTAATGTAATGTAATTTATTTAATGTAATTTCATTTTGATTTACAACTAAATGTGAAATACCGATGTATTCAAAATTTCATTTTCAGAAAAAACAAAATGCCACAAAGTGCAATCTGCGTCATGAGAAAACCTGTAATCAAGGAGAACATTGAAAAAGCAATAGCTATGGTGTTGAAAAAATATATTTCAATTTGTGATTATTTGTTAATATAATATTATATATATCAGATTAAAATTATGACATGCAATACATGAACGAGACGAGGCGTTTGTTTCGTATTTTACTGCAGAGGAAAGGTTTGTTTATCCTCACAATTTTACTAGTATTCTCTAGGAATTTTGGATTACATTGTATAATTTTAATGATTGGCGAAGAAAGTTCTAACTACATCCTTGATGTGTTTTCTATTGCATGATAGCAAAGTCTGTGCATATATTGCAATTGGCTATTCTGTATATTTATGAGTGGAGCAAAATGACATTATACTCTGAATGAACTTGTGACATTACACGAACACAACTGATCAATTTGTATGGGCCTCAAAATGGTTATGTCAACAGAAATGATATCTGTGGGAAGAAATGATTGCATATGGGAAAGTCAAGCTCGAGATAAACACTAGAAGAACAACACGTGAGACTCTGCAAACAGTAACGCCAAATAGTATCATTGATCTTTGTCACTCGAGAAAAAATATTTTTTCTCTTGTCCATAGCAAACTGTTTAATTAGAGAGATCGAAAAACTTCACTTCCTGTTTATGATACACTTACAAAGAACAATGCGAACTTAAGACTACTGGCCCAAGAATGGGCTTCTTGAGTTCCGTGGAAGAGGCGATATAGCGTTGTTTCAGCACTCAGTGATGATGTCACAGCTCACAGTGATGATGTCACATTGCCGAGCGGCGCGAATCGAGACCGTAGCTGTGTAATGTTGTGTAGCGCCTTAGCCCGCTACAACTATAAACATTGGTGGGGGTTTCCACTTCGTACTTTGGTTTTCGTCTTGGTGGCTTATGGTGCTGTGCTAGAGCAATATCATTTGTTCTGTTAAGCTGTATGAAACGAATAGGAGAGCGAGTAAGAGGAAGTCAGTGACAAGGGAAATGAATGCCAATTTTTATGAACGCGGAGGAAATTGCAAGGTCATAATTGCAAGGTCATAAAAATTTGCAGCCATTTATGAGAAAATGGCGTTTGAGCATTGAAAAAATCGCCGCTAATGTAAATATTAACGAAGTTTTGAAAAAACAAAAGAATAAAGCAATATGAAGTTTTTGTCATCTTATAAAATACATTAGGCACTATACCTAACGTTTAAAGAAAGAATTTGGAGCCGTTTTTGAGAAAATCTTGTTTTTGTAATTATTTAAAATTGCACATATTGTACGCAATATTGCGTGAAAACTACTAAAGTTTTCAAAAAACGTATAGGGCCTTAATGAAAGAACTCACTTTGGACAACAAATTTTCTTTAAAAGAAAAATTTCTATCTTCAATTTTGTAGTTCCCGAAAGACGCCGGAAAAATTTTAAAATTTCGAAAATTTAGAGTTATCCATGAAAATCGGACATATGCCACCTTAATAAGTGTATTTTACTCTATTCATACAAACAATTTAAAGAAAAAAATTGGAGCAGTTTTTCAGAAAATTTTGAAAATGTCGGGGGGGGGGGCTTCATGTAATGTAGCCCCAAATTTTACAGAATCTTTTTCAAAATCTCGAAGCTTCGACTAGAACCAGATCGACCGGGGAATATCCATTTTGGAAGAAATCGTACGTATGGATTAGGCGCTAGCAGTGTTCACAGACGGACAAACGGACGTTTTCCTTTCAATTGGTTTTTCGGTATCAAGAACCCACAAAACAGGGTTTCTGGCTACACCACGTGTTTGGTTTTTTTCTTAATTTAGCAACTGGATTTATCAACTTTTTTGTTATCACGGCCGGGCAATGATTTTTTTTCCGGCGAAAATTGGCCACTTTTTTGCGCAGCATTACATAACTTTCCCTATACTAGTGTATCACTCCGTGTATACGTACGTATACGGGATAGTAAAAAGGATCGGAAAGGATTCAGTTCGACAGTTTCAGAAGTGTAGATTTTAAATTGATTTATTCAGGGTTTGTTATAACTTTTTTTTGTTGAAAATTTACTATAGACTGTGTTCACCTGAAAATGTTAATTATACTTTATTCCGTCTTAAAACATTCATGTTTATTTAAAAGTTAATAAATAACTTTGTTCTTCCTAATAAATTGTCATTTTCCGAACATAATTATGAACGGTCTAAGGTACAACATACCTGGGCCCAAGGTACAACGCCTGTGTTGTACCTCAATTCTAATTCAACTTTTTTGAAGTTTGGAAATAAATCAGTGATGTTGTAAGCTTAAAAACATGCTTAAAAAAGTGGGGCAAAAAACTCTTGAGTGTCCAGAAAAAAATATTTCGGTCATTTTTTGCCTTGAAACAGCAAAATTAAAAAAGGCAAACTAAAAAAAAGTCCGAGGCACAACAATTTCCCCTAAATGTATTTTTTAGTCTATTATGACATGCGTAAGAAGAATTCAATGCTACACATATTGTCATATGTTTGATAATAATTTTGGAGTAATTTTATTGTGACGTCCCGAGCGCACGTTAGAGCGCTGCGAAACCTTCGGTGGTGGACTGTTACATTCGAAGAATCCGTTAAATATGAGTCGCAAACAAATATCGAAATTACTGAAAAACTAGTTTATTTAAGTATTACAATATTATCCATTTGAAGAAACGAAGTTGCCTTAATATCTTGTGAAATACAAGTGATAAAATGAAAACGAATGCATATATCTATTAGCCCCATTCCCTCATGCCCTTCCGTAAAAACTGCATTGCGATATCATCATCCATTCAAAAATTACAGGTGGTGCTGAAATAAGTATGTACGCATGTATATGTATTTATAAGTTGAATACCCATGTCTTTATTATATTAAATATGGTTATGTTTTGTTTGATGTTCCTGGTCTTTGAGGTTGCAGAACTTAAGTTCTTTGGGGGGGGGGGGGGTCAAGGGAATCTTACCTAATCTTACGTGGGGTTGAGGGGGGGGTCTCAGCAAATATCACGTTTTTTCTCTAAAAACAGTGCTAGATTGCGAGAAAACAGAAACAAGGGAAGTAAAACATGTTTCTATACTAAAATATGGCCAAATCTTCCATAATAATTTTTATCGGGGTTATGTGAATACTACAATATGTAGCATAGTACTGAGAAAAATAATATAACAAAAGTATGCCCTACGACCTTTATTGCCCAAGTGTGTGTGGTGATCCAAAAAAGAGATGATGCAGTACTTGCGGTATTTACTTTTCATCCATCACAGAGCACCGACGTACGGTCCACAGTGCACCAGCACGCAAAGTGCGACCATCACGGATCATAACACGTCGAGCTACTGAGCTTCTGTGTGCAAGCGACAACGGTTTAGAGTGGTTAAATCACGGCGAAGGAGCAGATGTATTTACGGAACATCATATGGACCTGTTGGTTCCAGTAGTCACACTTGAGACCGCACATGAGTCTCCGTGGACTGAATTACAATGAATTATTATATTGTTTTTAGAAGTAAAATAATATTCATTTTAATTCAGTCACTCTGTTTTCAAATACTAGTCATATCTAGTCATAAATTAATATAACTAAGCAAATTATGTTTTTGAAATAAATCCCAATGCAGATCAATCACAAATTAACCTATTTACATTAAAAATACGCATTTTGAAAGCTCTCACGTGATATAAGAAGGGGGAAAGGGGTCGAGCGAAATCTCACGACATCTCACCAAGGGGGGGGGGGTCGGAAAATCGCCATGTAATTTATGGACGGCCCCTTAGTGATAATATCGGACATGCTTAGTGGCATCCTTAATCCCTTACATGCATTACATTGTTATGCATGTAAGGTGTTTCTTTCTGTCATATCTTAAAAAGTCGCGACTTATAAAGAGAAAACAAGTACTAATTAACAAAAGGCTTTTAGCTGCGCGGAAAAAAGTGTAGCAGTTTTAATACGACCGATGAATAAAAACAAAGGCAATGTATTAGTAGGTAATTTAGGTATTATATTAATTACACTATTACTCTAAGATATTTCAGGAGTTTATTGTTGCTTATCGGTGATTATTTTAATTAAGGGAGTTACACGACGTAATTTGACTTTAATTTGCGGACAAGTGATCAATAAACTTTACAAATACAATGCCAGCATTAGTCTTCGTTATTTTTCTTTTTCAGTAGAGTCGAAAATTGTAAAATAATTATTATATTATAAAAGTAAATGTCCCTTCTGGTTAAAAAATAATCGACGAGCCCTAGTATTTATTATCTCATATTAAGAATAATACATTTATTGACATTTGAGCAGTTTTTTTTCGAAACAGAACATTGCTTAATATTTTCACGGTCATTTACATTATTCATGAAAGGAACATTTTTTTCCGTTTTGTGCGTTTGATTCGCAGTTATAATTCCTGGAATACATGTTTCGGCGAACTAAAAAAAAAACAAAAACAGCAGAAATGTGAATATGTGCTGCATTTGTGAGAATGATTCCAGTCGTTCTAGGAATAGTTTTCCAGAGCAGATGTTGAGCTACATCACACGAGTGTCTACATCTTCGGATCAGCCGACCTTTGGCCATTATCATGTCAGTGTTTGTGTACAAACTGCGAGACCATCTGGCGCGAAGGACACGCGGCACGGGTCGTTAACAGCTATGCTGCAATTATAAATTAACCGTTAAAAGTGATACAATTATTTGGAACATGTTAGAAGCAAGACTATATTAAAAAAATCCTAGAAAGATCAAACGAAAATTAAATTTTAATACTTTTGTTGGTCTTTGACACCGAAGAATTGTTTTCTGCAAATGTGTGTCCATCCGTGGACAGGATTAGAACGTAAACAAAGTGTTCCAATAATTAAAATCACTGATTTCAATCGAATGATTTAAAAAAAACTGATAAATCGCGGAATTATTCGAATTATTTTTTAAATCACTGATTTAAATAATTCTTTCTACAAAATCGTAAATTAAATAATTTTTTTTAGGTTATTTCAAAGAATTATGGAATGTATTCAGGAATGCGGGAATAATAACATAGTTATTAGCTAAACGTTTTATTCAGAACGATTGTATTTAAGAAAACTATGTTTCAAGAACAATACAATGATAAAGTTTTACAGATTTTTCTTACGGTTCAAATGTTTGTTTAGAATGACAAGCGAGGCAGCTTTTTCATTTTCCGAACGAGACGTTCTTCAAGATTAATCGTCCTCCTTTCAGAAAGGGGAGAGAGATTGCTTTGCCATGGCACTCGAGTTATGCCATATCATACCAGCAAACTATGTTCAAGCAAGGTAATCTTGTTCAAAATGGCATTTACGTCAAAATAGAGGAAATAAAACTTTGTGAAAATGGTTAATTTTTACTTTCCACTATACATACGTATATACGGTGTAATATACGTAGTATAGGGTCTCGAAGTTTTTTCTTTAAATTGTTTCCAAGGATAAAGCAAAGGACACTTAAAAATGGCGCTGGTCTAATTTTCATTGAAATCAAAATTTTCGAAAATTGCAATAATTAGAAATAGTGCAAGAAAGTGTGTGCTATAGCGTTGCTACTTTCTTCAGATTTATTTGCATTTCTTTCTAGTCTGGTTTAGAAATGAATGTTTTAGGTCTTTTGCAGTTTTACTAATCAGAAGAGCCTCAGTTTCTTTCCCACCTTATGCTATAGTTTATATATGAGTATTGGAATCACGTCGTCTATAACATTTAACTAATAACCGTGATCGTAATAACAGTGTTCAAGGTTCTTTTGAGTGGTAATATCCTTCACACGGGCAGGTCTGGATTAAGGTCTATTAGCACTAATTCAGAGATAGTAAAGATTGGTGTAGGTGGCAAGGACATTCAGGCAATTTTGTGCCATAAAATCAGGATGTCTGAATGAATGAATGGATGGATGATGTACGAGAATGTGTTACAAAAAATCTCAGAAGATAAGGTTTTGAGCTGAAACTTGGCAAATACGTCAGGAGTAAGATGTAATTGTGTTACGGAGGATATTAAGATATTTTACTTTTGGGGGTATCGGTGACATTTTCAAAAATTTCTGGAAAATTCATTTTACTTGAATGGAAAAATGTGCACTTATTAAAATGCTACCGTTCTAATTTTCATTAAATCAGAAATTTTGAATCTGACATATACCTCCAATATTACAATCAGAGACTTATTTTTCAATTCATTTTTTAGCGCACTTTTATATATTTAAATAGTGTCCAGCACGTTATTTGTAGAGCAATAACAGTAATTGTAAGAGAGGAAAAGTTTCAGTATGCTGCTCATTCCCACTAGTTTCTTTGTGAGTGTGAGTGTGAGTGTACTGAAGATGCCATGCGAGGTAGAATGCAACATTCTATCTTTGTGTATACCAAAATCTCACTTAGCATGCACTTCTCTGACAAATAAAATATGTCAAGCGATGGGTCGTGGGCGTGGGCTAAATTCAGATTCGGAATGGATCCAACACGCTCTTGTGTCAAGGGGCAAACGCCGACGTAACTCCGACTTCCTTCATTGTCATACTATCGTGCCACATGATATTACAGAAGGGTAAGAATCGCTCTCTTTATTCAGAGAATTGAAGTTTGTGTCTCTTTCAAATGCCATTTAGAGACATTAAAGAAAATTAATTTTTTTTTCATTACAATTATAAATTAAAATATTCTGCCTATATCATTGTCCAACAAGGTTTTAAATTCATTATTTTCCCCTCAAGGTATATTGTTTGAAATTCAAATGTTCTACTAATTTTAGACACAAGTCTAATGGAATGTATATTAATAATTTTCCTCCTCGAATTTTAAATTTTAATTGCCTTTTCACTGATTATTTTTAATTTTTAGTGCCGTTTAGGCGCATGAAACTTAAATATGTAATGCCGTAATATCCTAAATGTAATCATAAGTTTATGTAGGTCCCTTTTCTATGACATTTTCATCTATTTTTTGCTTGCCAAAAGAAGTACTTAATTCTGTCAAAGGGATGTAATTGAAAACAATTGCATTTTTAATTATTAAATTTATGTTCGATAAAATATTAGAATTTTTAACAAAACACCTTAAAACCACAAAATCTCATCTTTAGACAAATAAAAAACATTACTTGTGGAATTTCTATTAATCTTTTAACTTTGTGTCACTGTTTCTCCGAACTTCATTTACAGTATCTTCATCCCTTGGCTCAAAGACATGGTAGTATTGTTCCGTCGAAAACCCCTACTTGATGGCAACCCTCAACACGCATGTGTATTGCATGCAGTTTTCATGCACTGAACTAGTCAGAATTGTGAAAGTTTGAAACCTTTGTAAATCTACGAAGTGTGCTTCGTATTCAACGTTTTCTGTTAGTATAGCTTGTGTAGTAACGTTCCTCTCATGTTTCGCGTGCACTGTACGAAATTAAATGGCGGCCGACGAAGACATAACCTGGGCAACTCACTCCGGGAGGTGCTCGAGGATGACGATTCTACTCTCTCAAAACTTTTTGGTTTTTTGAAAGAAAGCGGAGTATATAATTGAATTTGAAAGATGAAGGCAGTGTTTTATGTTTTTGGGCCCTTTTACAGCAGATCTTAGGTTTTATGATAAATTTTACATGCTTTTAATCAGCGGGCAAGTTGCATTTGCAACACCTACTAAATCTATTCCTTTTTAAATACTTTGACATGGGCGCGAATGACCACAGTAGTTGAAGCGCCCTCTAAACCCTAATTAACTAACTCATGTTGCGCAAAGTGGACCCTCAAATGTGTTGTTTTTTGTGCGTTGCAACGTGACACGACTTTGACGATTGGCCCCGTAAATCAAAGACCAATATCCCAGAGAAATATCCAAGGATATCAATTTCACAGAAATATTTTAAAACTGTTTAATATATTCCTATATATACGTAGATTTATTGTGCGAATATGGACGTATTCAGTGCATACAAATACATCCTTCCCGTTACAAGTACAATTTCCTTTTTAGGGGTAACTCTGCGAGTTTTACATTACGTTCTGATTCCGAACTATGTCCTTTAAGTGATTGTCGGTAACTCCCAATTTGCCGCTCATTGGTGTATTCGTTAGTATATGTAATCTTCGCGACACATTGCGTAAATATAAAGAAAAAAGACGAAGTCCGGCTTTCACTCTTATTCCAGCTTCGTTAATGTATTGCTATTATACATTGGTTCATTCTAGAAAATGTAATATTAGGGATATGAGTTCACCGAGAAAATTGAAAATTACTGAATTTAACAACGTTATAAAAATAATTCGTGTACTGAGAAACAATGCAATTTGTACAAATACCATAGGTGTCCAGGAAATATTTTCTGAAATATATTGTTAAGAATGTATAGTTAAATGCTATACAACATTCTGTATCTTATGTAAAAGTTGTCAGCTTTTTAATTCAACATTTGAAAACTCGAATTAATAAAATGTTTTTATTGACAAAATAATTTGCATACTCAGCCTCATCTTCTCTTACATAGACATTTACAGTCACTTCAGTATTTAAGAAATCCAAATAGATTACAAATCTACTGCCATTACGTAGTCGTTTATTTTAACTGCATTACTTTCCGGCGTGATGTTTGACCACTTCGATGTATTGCGTTGAAGGGGACGGAGAAGGAACAGACTTTTTTGGGAGTAATACTAAAACAGTTTTTGGGAAACTTTGTTAGGAAAACGAAATTTGTTCATGATTTACAAATGTTTATTATAGTATAAAAATATTACGAAATATTTACAAAGTGTTCAGATCTCCGTTCTTCTTGTGGAAGATGAGGACGTCCTTGAAGTACATGTTGGGGGTGTAGAAATCCCATTCCCTGATGGGACGGTCGAAGGGGAAGCCCATGGGGTAGGTGTCGGGGTACTTGACATCGAAACCGACGCCGCAGCTGGCGAAGGTCTGGGGCACTTCCATGGGCCCTTCGTAGGGCGTGACCATGACGAAGAGCACGAAGGGCATGCTGGTCTTGTACACCTTGGGGAGCAGCAGGCGCTGAGGGAAGCCGCAGTACTGAGCGACCTGCAAAGAAGAAAGATGAGAATGGGTTGTTCCGCTCCAAGCCAGTTGATGAACTGACTGAGAAAGAGGAATGGTGCTAGCGTAAGAAAGTAAGCAAAGATCGTTACCTCGTCGATGTACATGTCCTCGTGGTTGTTGAGGGCGTTGTCCATCTTGCGCAGCATGTCCCAGGTGGTGGAGCGGTCCTTCATGGTGAAGGTGGAGTCGTAGGAGTTGCGGGTGATGACGGTCTGTCCGGTGGTCACTGTAGTGGACAAACCAACATATGAGATCCAATGCCAATACTGGAAGAGGGCAATGCAGTTGAGAACACGGAAACATAATTGTGTCAGCGAAGTGAGCGCTTACCCTTGTAAGGGAAGCGATCCAACTCAACCATGTAGCGGCGCATCTCGTTAATGGTCATCTCGTTTCCGGCAGCATCGTACTTGGGGACCGAGGAAGACGCGAACCATGACGTTGGCGGTCTTGTCGGAGTTGATGGTGAACTTGTAAGTGAAGGGCTTGTAGTTGAGCCGTTGTGTGCGGGCAACGATCTTCAGACGCTGGACCATCCTCAACGGAGCTGACATCATAAGCGTTCATGAGATCCACGTCGAAGTCATCGAAGTAGGTGATGAGCTTGTCGGTCTCAACGGTCTCAACTCGAACGCCAGGGAAGGACAGCTATGAAAACGAGAGAATATTTAGCTTGAGATGAGAAGATTTGTCGACAATTGTAAGAATGACGAGTTCGAAAGAAAGTGCATAAATAGGCAGTAGGAGAGGATCGCTTACTTGTTCGACAGTGTAACGCTCAAGTTGCATCTTGTAGCGGCGGAACAAGTAGTCAATGCGTGCGCAGGCCTGGTAGTAGATAGGGTCACGCAGAGTGGTGAAGAAATACTGAGTGACTCCAGGCAGAGTTCCGTGCGTGTAGTCGGGATCGACAGTGCTAGCGAGAAGGCGACGCAGTTTGTTGTAGAGAGCGCCGTAGTACTTGTAGTTGACGGAGTTGTATGAGCCGGAGATCAGCTTGCCGAAGATTTCAAATCCTTGTGGTTCGTAGATTGAGAGTTTGGAGCCGTCCTTCTGCAAGAGGCGATTGAATGTGTTTATTTTGTATATATTGCTTTCCAGTTTCAGTAAGAAATGCTGGGTCATTTTTACTTACGGTGATAACGTATCCCAAATCAATGGCGTCCCTAATTCGTCGCTCAATATCTAGGACATTGACTCTGTCGAAATAGTAATTGTCAGTAATGTAATAATAGTCGGGACGAGTAGGCACTTCCATTCCGTTGGGGTAGCGGAGCATGGGAGAATAGCCATACTGTGGAAAGAAACCGAATTATTAGCATTCATAATACGGTAATTTATAAATATTATTCTTACGTCATGCACTCATAATTTTAAAATGTTTATTATGAAAGACGTTTATTAGTTAATGGACGTAGTGGACTGAAGCACGCGCACATATTCTTGTATATATGAAATTTTCGATTCGTACCTTGACTGGCTTGTCGAATTTCAGGTACTCTACTTCGGGCAGTCCAAGAGCCAGGCGCTGCAAGTTGTAGCGGGCCAGGATTTGCTGCTGCACGTAGTAGAACAGTTCGCCGTAGCGGTCCACGGTGTGTCCGTAGCGCTCAGCCGTCATCCAGAAGGGGTAGAAAAGATGGAAGTAAGCATAGTAGGAATTCAGACCAACGTCCTCAGTAAAAGGGGCCATCATGTATTCAGGATTGGCCGTCTTCACGTAGGGAGTGCGAGAATAGTTGCTTGGAATGATTACCGTGCGTGTTTCCTGTGTGGTTACTCCAGCGTCTGAAACAGTGTCGTACAGTTTAGAGGGTGTTTTAAGTTTACATTTTGTATCCTTTTAAGAATCTAGAGTAAGTATTATAAAATGCAAAATATTTTAAACAATGAAGGTATCTCACATTGCATGCGGGCCTCGATCGCCTGCTGGATGGTCCTTGCGTCGATGAAGAAATGGGGCATTATTTCGAAAATCGGTGGGAGCATGATCTGTTTGCAGTCGTCGCGATGGAAGACAGCCAAATGCAAAGCGTAGACAAAGACATTCTCATTGCTACGGTCGCGCGCCCAGCAAGCCGTCTACAGAAAGAAAGTTCATATAAGTATTAGAATAACTGGTTTTGAAACAAGTCAAAACGGATGTGTTAACATTCTTATTTACGAGAAAAATGCTGGGGTTAAATATTTCTTTGGTGATTTCGATGATTTCACGAATGTATACATAAGTTCTCCTTCCTCAAAAGTTAAGAACTACTTTAATCAACAAGAATGTTACAGGATTGTTCTCGGTTTCTGTTCAGGATTTCCGCGATATTTAGTGATGGAGACTTTTACAAAAACTTCCATCTATTTCGAATTTCGACACGATTTCGATACATCGAAAATATAGTTTTAGGTTTAAAACTGCAAGATTTTCTTTTCGATGAGTCAGTTGTGATTTGTTGTTTGTAAAAATGTAATTTTAAGCAGTCATTTTCGTCATTATCTCTGCTCATCGTAAGTTACTGTATTTACAACAGATATTGAACCAGTTTATTCAGTTTAGTCTATCATTTACTTTTCACATGAAAAATATTAAATATTTTGTTAAAATAAGAATATAGTGAGGCTTCTTAAACAAACTCCCCAAAAAATACCTATTAAGAAATATCTCTCCAAAATGTTTCTCTAAAGGGGAATGAGCCTCAGAATAAAATCTCATAACCTGGCAATACTGAATAAAGGTTGCGAATAATAAACGGTTTCATGACATCTGAGCATTGACACCAGTTACGAGGCAGTGACTGCCGATTTTGAGCATTTCTCAAAAAATAGACATTGGATGTTTCACTAATATCATGAGGATTTTTTAAAACATCGCTGTTATTGGAAATATTTCCATCTGCAGAAAACATTGAAAACAAAAATCGATGTTAATATTTCGATGTTTCCGGTGAAAACTGTCGATATTTTAAAAACGTCGATGGATTTTTCCATCCCTGCGATATTCGTGTTAAGTTTATCGACAGTGTATTACATTCACATTCATTTATGCATCTAAGCTGTAAAATGTCTGATCTTGTATTGACTTTATATTTCTTCATTAATAATATTTGAAAATTAAAATTTGGAAGTTCGGGGTTTTGTTCTTATGAAAGAAAATGCGAGATGTTTTATCTTACAGGGCCTACTTTTAACGTCACGATATGCGAGAAACGTACCTTGTAGAAGGTGTCGAAGTCCTTAGCGAAGTAGAAAAGATCGAAGAGAGCGAACACCTCTTCCATCTGATACTCGCGCAACACGGAGAATATTTCTCCTCGTGGCATGAGAACGCCCTTCTTCCACATGTCGATGTACTTCTTCACGACTTTGACGTCGGTGTAGCTGTCGAGCTGTGCTTCCAGGTTCCACTGGTCGCCAATGCTCTTCTGTTCCAAGTACATGTTAGGTTGGTGTACTCGAACTAAGAGCTGCACTAATCCTTTCTGTTGTGTGATGATTTTTTTGTCAGCTAGGTACAGAATAAACAAATTATTAGTGATACTTATTTTAATACGTCGGTAAATGATTGCAAACAATTTAATAGGAATACGTAGCATTTGTGTCTTTATAGTTTATTTCCTTTTTAATAATCTGTTCTCGCCTTTACGCAACACTTCTCTAATTTCCAAGAGAGAAACTCAGAATTAATATTACAGTTTGGTCTAAAGAAAATAAATGTTGGTATTTATGGTGATTTGACTAGTGAACGCGATTGTATTTGAGCTACGGCTCTTTGAAACTCTGGGGCAATGTGAATACTTTTTGTTTAAGGCGAATATGTAATTCACGAGATGGATGGTTGTTTTATTGAAAGAAGTGAAATGAAAAACTGCAACGAAATATATTGGATACGATAGAGAGTAAACAATTGGAGAGGTACTGTTATCTTCACACGTGAGATACACGAGATATCAAAACAAATGTGCGAATGGAGCCTTCTTTACGGAAGACAAATGGACAGTGGAACAAATGTTGCAAACGCATAGAAAACCTTGGAAAACGTATTTAGTTAAAGACATTCTTGGATTAAGCTTGCAAAGAAAACCCCCAAAAAATCAAAAATATATCGCTCGGAAGAAACATGCTACAGTTTAAAATTCAATTACAAATTACTAAATGAGTATCAGCACATACACAGCGATGAATTGAATCTTAAAATTTATGATTGTAACTTTCAAGTCATGTCATTCAAAACTCCATTATTTTGTGGATTGTGTCTCGATTTTCCTTCAAATTTGCTGAAGACTCAATGTTGTTTGAATCTACCGCGTGCAATTTTACCGCCACAATTCAATAGCTTTGCGGTCATTAGTTACCGTTACTTACCGACAACCTTCTTGTAAGGCCCCTGGGGCATCACGTGGGCGGAGACCGCCAGCGCGAGGAGCGCCAGGAAGGCGACTGCGGTCTTCATGGCTGTGGGCGCGGGACGACTGACTGGGAGGCCGCCGGCTCTTATATAGCGCTTATCGCTTATGACCTGACGATGCAATGGTTGGGGGGTGGGGAATGTGACCGTTCTGGACGACACGATCAATAAGAACGTGTACATGTTTCATCTCACTCCAATTCCAGAAATGGTAATTATGACTACATCGCCCTGTGAAATTACTGATTGAAACAAATTATTAAATTTGAGATTGCTTTTTGTTGAAACGTAATAACTGCAATTTTTGCTGATAAAAATTATTCAGAATGGGTTTGCATCATGTCTTATACTCGTGCATTCAACTATGATAACCGTTTTGTAGTGTATTTTAATTATAACTACCTTCGGTACTCCGCGTGTTATGTATTTTTTTATGTATTCTTACCGACACTAAAATATTTCTTCTAAGAGAAATGTTTCATTTTTAATATGGTTTAAAGTTATATATGGAATAAAAATATGCGCAGTCGTGTATTAGAAAAAAAAAATTAAATACACCGTAAGAGAATCATTTTCTCGTATTTGTGGAAAATGAATGTTGTATTCACTGGCGTTCAATTTGTTCATTGTTGCCATTAAGTAATCATGTATTTGCACTCATGAAGTAAATTCGTGGCAGCTTGGAGAACTTAATAGATGGATCTACTATTTCTATTCCATTGTATTTTCAAAAAATCAAATGAATGCAGAAATTGGTGTTTATGACATATTATTCAGTGCATTTACCATCTTCCGTAAGAAAAGATTAAAGAAATAATTTCGAACCGTTTTTGAGAAAACGTCGTTTCAGCGATTCTAAAAATCCAAGTCCAATTTTAGGCTCATTTCCCCAGAAAAAAATTAAATGTTCGCGAAAGGAAGGCGCCAAAAAATGTTGAAATTTTGCGATTTTCGAAATTTCAGAGAAAATTCATCAGAAACTGAATATATCTAATGTTTACCTTTTTTGTGCTAACCGAAAAAAAATAAACAAATATATTTTGAAAACATTTTTGAGAATATATTGAAAATGTTGGAGTCTCATATAAACCACCTCCCAAAATCAAAATACCCGTTTCAGATTCAAACTAGTGCGGCACTTACGTTCTCGCCTTTAGTAGTGGTTGCGTAATACTATTTATACCGCTATTTTTCTCCGAACTAACACATCTCAGTTATAATTTTTTGTAAAACTCATTACAAATTGTAGAACATGAGGTGTTGGCTCCTCTGTGGTCAGCAGACTCACAATGCCTATGGCATGACTCGAACTCATGACCCTTCAGAGCGACGCGCTGAATCGGCACACGCTTTAGCCACCTCGGCCAGCCAGGTCGGGCACAATTATAACTGCGTATTATACATCTAATCATCTTCCAAATATGGGACAAAAATGAAAACGTTTCTCATAACTATAGTTGCCGTCTCGCGAGGCGAAATGCCATTTGACTGCAATTTTTCTTTCATATTACATTTAAATCTGATTTGTAAGAGAGAAAATCTAATTGGGTTAATTTGAATTAAGGTGTGATTGCTCGAAAGAAAATACATCAATACAGATACATTCCTCAAAAAATATTCCAATAAAAAAATATGGATTATCAGGTATGTTTGGAATAATTTTTAAAAGTTTAATTTGTAAACGTAGAACAAAAGCTTGAATATAAGAAACGAACGAAGTATGAAATAATATACAATATCTAACTTACGTAGCATCTAGTTGCCTGGAATCACCTTTCATATTACGTTCAGGAAGCGCAGGAAAGTCGAAGCGGGTGACTATATTTGACGCCAAAATACACAAAAAATACTCATATTTTCTAAAAATTGTACATGGCCTTATTTCAAAATTCAATTTTTAAGGACAGATTTCAGTAAGGAAAAAAATCACTATCATAAATTTTTGTTTACTAGCTACTGAGAACAGAGGAAGTTAAGTAATGCTGCGCCAATAACAGCGAATTTTTGGCAGAAAAACTCTTATTAAAGACCCCTGGTGACGGAAAAGTGGATACATTGAGTTGGTAAATTTAGAAAAAAAAATCATCTAACATGTGATGTAGCCAGAATCAATGTTTTATGGGTCCTTGATACCGAAAAATCGAATGACGGCCAAACGCCCGTCCGTCCATCCGTCTCTGTCCGTCTCTGAACAACGGAAAAAACGTTCTGCCAATTTCCACCAAAATTGATATTCTCTAAAAGATATGGCTGATGTCGCGGCCCCTGGAATCTTCTTCTTCCTCTTCTTCTGCTGCTGCAAGCATTAGAACTTTCGTTCCGTTGCGTCTCCTTCTATTGGTCCATCCATCTTCTCTTCGGTCTTCCTATGTTTCGTTTTCCTCTTGGCTTTCGTGTCCTCCATTCTATCAATGTGGTCTCTCCATGCTTTCCTGTAATCGTCAATTTTTACATTTTGATTATAAATTCCTTGGCTATTAACTACTAATTTACATCTAATTGGGTATTTCCCTTGGAATGCCATTGACTTAGTTTTTTGGACAGATATCTCTAAATTATATTCTTTTATGATCGTCTGTATTTCATAGAGTGCTCTTTGTAGAGTGTCTTCATTATCAGATATCAACACTTGGTCGTCCGCAAACAGAAGTGTCATTATACATTTTTTATTATTAAAATTATCGGTAAAATTTAAAATCTCCATCTTCTGCTTCCGTATTCTGATAGCATCGTCAAGATATATATTAAAACATTGTGTGGGTGACATGCAGCACCCTTGTCTCACTCCTTTATTTATAAACTGAGGATTTTACCTTATTTCGTTCTTACATTAATTTGGGTATCTTTGTGCATGTTTCGAATAACTTCGATTAGATGCTTTGGTATGCCTCTTTTGTCCATAATTGACCAGAATTTTCCTCTCAGAATGTTATCAAAAGCTTTTGGGTCAAAAGTAGGAAATCTGACACTACATCTCAGAATTTAAAAATATTTTGCCATCTTACTTATCATGATACCTGCATGAACCAGGTACAATATTTTTGTCTCATCGGCCATTGTTTAGCAACAATGGGCACTTGAAATATTAGGTTAGCAGTCTGTAGACATTCCGTTATGATTTTTTTCCGATGATATGCAAACAAGCAAAAAATATGAATGTGACACTATTTGTAGAAGAAATGTAAAGGATAATTTTATCCTAAAGATCTTTTTTTACTGTCACTCTTTAACAATTAGAAAGTAAACAAATTCTAAAAAATGCAATAAATAGAAATGTAATATTTTTAAATTCTTGAATTTTGGAAGGAAAATTGCTGAAACTACTTTCAAGAGAGTCTGTAAATTTCATCATGGAATCTTTAATGGTTTTAAAGTTATGAATAAAAGTATCTTGCCGGCGTTCTGTAAACGAACTCATCTCAGCTGCTAGAGCCGCCGCGCCCCAGCCCTCTTCGTCAGCACTCAGCGTTACTTTATTTCCTCCGCGTCGCGATGGCGGATTTCGCAAAACTAATTCTCTAGGTGTTCATTTTGCCTTACGAGCTACATGAAGAGATAGGCCAAATTCGACCATTATTGTTTGTTCACTCCAACGTTTTGGTTAAAATCATATATTTCTCATTAGCTGTCTTCACATTTGAAATTTTTTATTTGAATTGTGTCAACATTTCTTCTCCGTCATTGCTTTCTGTACTTACATGAAATAATTCAGAAACTGCTTTATTTACGGCACTCACCTTTCTCCATGCGTTCTATTTCTCTCGGGTTTGTTTTCGCAATGGCAATGGTGATTGACCCAGAGGATTCAAAGTGTTTTCATTGCTGATAGTGGCTTCCTCTGCAACTCCTGGGGCTACGTACTCCTCTTCACGTGACGTTTTCACTTCACTGTTTCAGTTGAGTCACTAAGATCTGCATTGGGCATTTTGGATATTTTGTGACGACACAGATCGCATATTGCTTCACCTACCACTAAATTCAATAGTTTCTTCCGCATCGCCTCTTATCTTTCTCTTACCCACCCGACTTTTGTGCTTCTCAAGTCCGAATGGATTCAGCACCAAAGCCTGTTAAACGTATTCACAATCTTTGGCATTTTCTATCACGATGTATCACTGAACAGAAACACGCGGAAACTAAGCCTGTAACCTGGTGTCAGGATACCTTCGAAGGCATCGATGGATATGCCAAGGGAGTGAACTTGGGGGTGCCTGCCTACGACCTTGCCTACCCCTTGCTGGGCAAAGGCACGCGACTTTCAACCTTAAGAGCAAAATGCGCGTATACTTTTTATTTAATAACTTACGCATTTTTTAAGGTTCCATCGCGAAAGTTTGCAGAATGGTTATTTATTGGTTCTTCTTGCAGTGTGTAAAATATGAAAGAAAAGAAAATATTACTTTTGAAGAAAAATGTATTTGTTTAATTTTTTATTATAAACAAATATCTCAATCCTGAATATATTATCAACTGCTTAAAATGTGGCCATTTATCTTCAAAATAATGTGCCCGTTTTTTAAGTTTTATTCATTTTATGAACGTCATAATTATTTTCATTATTGAGTGTATTGTGTCATCGTTAATGTTTAACCCGTAATTGTTGCTAAACTGCGAAAGATATTAATTCCATAAATTGTCTTTTAACTGTTCATCATTAGTAGATTAATGTAATAAAATATGAAAAAAAATCTGAGACTCACTGTCAGAAAACCTGAAATTTTGCATGGAATGACCCTTTTACATAATCTATGAAGACAATACATGTTTGTAGATTGAATTCGCGTCTCTTTTCGATCAATAGTTTTAACACAAACATATTATCAGAACACGATCTCCCTTTTCTAAATCCTGATTGTTCTTCCCCTGGAATTTGAAAGCGATTTTTTAATTTTGGGGGATACTTTACATGAAACCCTTGGGACATTTTCAAAAACATAGCTAATTGTTTTTTATTGAATTTTGTTGTTGGATGGTGTGAAGGACGTTTAAGAGAATGGCACTGGACAATTTTTGTTGAAAACTGATTTTTCGAAAATTGTAAAAATTCAAAATTCTTTCGGCGTCTTCCTACGACTACAATTATGAAGATAGATTTTTTTCCTTTAATGAAATCTGTTCTTAAAAGATATATTTTGAAATAAGGTCGTTTATAATTTTTCGACAATATGAGTACTTTTCGCGGAATTTTGCGAGAAAGTACGTGCTGTTTTAGCGCCACAATTTAGTTTTAGGAAGACACCAACAATTGTGAACTTTAGCAATCAGGATTTTCAACAAACATGAGACCTGCACCATTGTCTTAAACGTCCTTCACACTATCCAACAACAAAATTTAATAAAAAAACTATTTTTGAAAATGTCCCGGGGGCTTCATGTAAAGTAATCTCCAAAATTAAAATACAGGTTTCAAATTCAAGGGGCTGTAACGTCAGTCAGATCGATCGGGGAATATCAATTTTGGAGACAATCGGCTGAACGGTTTAGCCGCTATCCTTATTCACGGACGGACGAACGGACAGACAGACACAGACAGACATACAGACAGACGTTTTGCCGTCAATCGATTTTTAGGAAGGAACGACCCACAAAACATGGATTCAGAGGATGTTTATCTTAATTTAGCAACTGGATTTATCCACTTTTTTGTTACTAGGGCCTGACAATAAGAATTTTTCCGCCGAAAATTGAGGGCTTTTTCCCTCAGCACCATAAATTGCTTAATAGGTAGCGTGAAAGTAAAAGGCCGCCACATCATCCAGATCGATCGGGCAATATCAGTTCAGGTGCAAATCCTGCCTATGGTTTAGCCAGTAGTGTTCACGGACGGACAGACGGACGGATGTTTTACCGTAAACCAATTTATCGGTGTGAAGGACCCACAAATCGTGGATTCTACTATTGTTAAGTAATTTAATTCGTATTGTGGACCAAGATTTATTCACTTCTACGGTATCAGGGGCTCACAATACGAGTTCTTTCTGTCGAACAGTGACAAATTTTGAAGCTTTACAATACTTTGTAGTACGTAAGGAGTATGCGGGAAAGTAAAATATACCAATTAATTACAAATATATCACTTACTGAATCGATTGTTTGATGATTTCGGGCGCGTCAACTGCTAATATCACTAGACTGGTAAGTGTAGTGCAAGGTTTTATCGTGGGAGGTGACGGTTATCTTCCCCCGCTGGCTGGTGAGATCCGGCGCGACCCAGGTCGGCTTGTTATTTTTTTTTTCAAATAAATCTCCCGAAAATTGCCATTTACGACGGGGTTTCACTGTTCTTTATTCTTAAAATATTTCCGTTTTACTATTAGGAAACTGAAAAATTAATAAAATGTAAAAAAAATGATATTTGGGTGGCGATAGTTGGCAGCTGGCACGAGTATGTGGCAATTCCGAATAGCTAGCCCGGACCCAAGGAAATAGAAACCTAATATGGGAAAGTCTGTGTCATTCTGTATCACCACTTTTTTTTATCGTTCTTCGGTACAAGAGGAAAAAATTTAAAGGAAAAAATTGGAGCGGTTTTTGCGAAAATAATTGTTCAAAAATTATTATGTATTCTACTGGTGGACTCCGCAATCCGTGACTACTGCAGTTTATTACACTTCATATACTACTGGTCACGTGATTGTTAATCACGTTCTACGCTACGCTCTCTAAAAATTCCAACAAATGGAAGACTCTCCTGCGAATGTTGGTTTGTTCTATGTCTTGGTTTGGACATGGTTATCAAGTAGCCTATTGGTAAAACATTCTTCCTTCAAGTTTGAGCATGCGTTCGCTGTGACACTGTCGTGGAGGAATTTGATTTCCTTGTCTGAGATAAAGTTCAAGTAATAATTCTGGCCGATATTTCACAATCATTGGGGGAATATAATACCGATGGATGCGCTTGATACTTGGCAGTGCGGAGTTGTATAGAGCCAACGGGGTGCTTGAGTCATCATAAACGCTTAAATCATCATCAACAATGCCCACACATGTCCAATTTTATCTCTCTTTGAACACTCCCGATGCTAATAGGAACAAAATGTGAAAATTTCAGCGGTCCAGCAGTTTTTTCGTTCATGTGTGCAAGACATGGTGTTACAACACATAGTGTCTCTCAATATTTCCAATTTTGCGATTTTCGAAAATTAGTGAATTCAACGACGCACGGTGGGGTATTTGACCGACTTAGGCGGCCAAAATTATTTTTGCTGTTTAATTGCACCTAAATGCGCCACTTTTGAAATTCGCGTTTTTTAGGTGATATGAAACAGTTTTTAATAAGAAAGATGATATTTTGAACTTTTTATTATTATATAAATCCAACCCCAAGAAAAGAGCTCATTTTAGGGATGCCATCTTTTTGGGTGCTGTAGTAAATACGAAATGTAATATTTTATACTAATCTAATATATTTTATTAACAATATGAAAAAAATAATAAAATATGGTGAATCAGAAATTCAATAAATAGTAAAGGAAAAGCGTACAAATCTAATGACATTTTAAAATGAAATAATCTGCTACTGGATTTTTTCTTGGATCTTTGATAATATTAAGTGATCTAGAGTAAAATAATTTCACTAATAACTTTGTTAATTTAAATTATAATTTGAGTTTCCCCTAGAACATAAAATATTACAAATTAGTGATAGAACAGATTATTAAAAAAGTATGGTTCTTCATCCGAAGATAATTCTATTTCTTCTGAAGTATACTATAACAAGGATATAATTTCCTATTTCTGCTTCTAATTATTTCGTATTGCCTCCTGGAAAGATTAGTTTCAAGAAAGAAAGCTAGTGCACTGAGTGTCGTTAGTGGCATTTTCCTATCTTCCTAAACTGTGCTTTCTTTTATTTCCCAGCTCGTTTTGGAGAACATGTGATTTCCTTGACTATTTTTGAAGCGTCTCTTTCTCCTACAAAGCCTAATGTCACCTGGGTAGGATAAGTCAGTACTTCTTAATTTGTAGTTTGTCGTAAATCTTCTGTTCTTCTTCTCTTGCTTCTCTCACTCATATCTTGAAATATTTTCTTTGGTCTGTCTGGTCGGTTCACTACTTCAGGTATTTCGAAAGTGTCATTGAGTCAATATATTTTTTTTAACAGACACATCTTCTTTCTTGTGTGCTACGGACCACCTTAATTTCATATGAGATTTAAAATATGAAAATTTATGCTACATTTCCTTTATTTGTTCGTCAGAATAATTTTATATAAGTAATAATTTATTTTCTATAAATTCCAATTTTTTGCTAATACCTTGTAATTTCTGTTGCTGTGTGATCTTAAATAAATTTTTTCGAGTCATTACGTTGATGCCTGAATGCCCTAAGTCGAATTTTGGTGGAAATTAATAAATAAATAAACTCGTGTCAAAAAATCCGCAAATCGCATTCGTACTTAAATGGCTATATACCACGCAAAACTGCGCGAATCCGCGATTGATTTTCACGAAATTGTAAAATAGAAAACGTAACCCTTCCTTTGCACCAAAAACTGTAACCCGGAAACCCCCGGAAGTACACTAATTTACTTACATTAATTGAAATTCGCTTCATTAAAAATTTAAGAGCTCTATCTCAGCTAAAATAACTAAGATCTGTACGAAAATACACATAACGTGTACATACGTATCTGCTTTATCAGCCTCCATGGTTTCTTACTTCAAAATCGAACCTCAGTACACGGAAATCTCTGTGAGACTGAAGCCCGCACGGGAGTCAAAAACGAACATGCCCACTTCACGAGCAGACAAGTTCAGACAAGATGCGCCTAGATGCGCCAAGATGCGCCGTTAAAATTTCTGCAGCTGGTTATTCCCTGACCTTTTAGCTTTACGATACAGTCTTCTTTACTTGTCTAGAGTGAAATTGGCAAAATCGACTTATGGCCGCCTAAATCGGCCAAATACCCCACCGTGCGACGTAAGATTTGCTCCATTCTTTTATGCGTTATTTGGTCACGAAAAAAATAAGAAAACATTTGAAGCTGTTTTGAGAAAATGTTTTTATAATTTTTTACGACGTAAGGAAGAGAAAGAAAAGAAATCTGTCTTCAATATTGTAGCTGTAGGAAGTCATCGACAAAATTTTAAACTTACGCAATTTTCGAAAAATCAGAGATTTCATGAAAAGTGAAACGTGTTTCTCGTAAGCTCATTTTCGCAGAAACATTTGACTATTCAGGGAACGTAATGAGAAATTATTTGACGCACTTGTTCTCAGGAATGAAATAATGTATTAAAAACACTCATAATGTAAAAGTAAACATGAAAGGTATTGAAACAAATAAATTAAATATCGTATAGAATATTATAGTGTTATTTATAGTTAATGGCAGGAGTGTAAATTAAATTTCGGCCGTGATACACTACGTATGCATAAAATTCTTTTCCTGTGTAGTAGATCGTTGTGATACACAAAACATATTTGCAACATCGGTTTCTTAGTTATATGTAAAGTGTGACTTTCGACGTGGTCGCCCATAAACGTTTTTAGGCATTTTTCAAAAGTAGTCGTTGAAAGTCGTGTTAAATTGAGTGGAGATGCTGAAAGAACAATCTGACTCATTGCTTGGTTGAATTGAAATGCAACTGTATAATGAGGTGGTATTACATCACCAGTCAGAAACCTAGGTTTATTTGAATGGGTTGTGGGTCGCGGAATCCTTGCGAAATACGCACGCCCAAAGATGTTATTAGAAGAAGTAAAATTTATTCACTTATAATACAGCAGCTTCTGTTAAAGAAACACATTCGAGTACACTTTACATAAATAATCAGGCTTGAAGCGTTGATACCCTGTAGACTAAGGGACTGGTAGAGTTAGCCCGCTCTGTGGGAGGATCATTACGGAAGTAGAGTGTTATTACACGCACCTAAACACTGCGTTTCTGCGCATGCACGAGGCACAATTTCGTTCACGAGCACTGCAGTAAGGGGGCTACACAGATTTTCAGTTCATGCTTCGGTGAATGGGCACATTTTGTAACTTTTTGTGCAATTTACGATATTAATTACAGTTCGTGCACTCTGCGATTGCCGCAGCATTGAAAAACAGAACCAAATAAATACACAGCAGTGTCATTGCCAAAATAGCCTCAGGACTTCCATTTGCACTAAGGCATTCAAAACTTTCCGTGACGCGTAGACTCGTCTGCTCGCAACAGAGATCGCTTTGAATCTGGTTATTGGTGTAGTGCGAATGCATTAGGAAAATGAAGCTAGAGGGGACTGCTTTGTTCAATTGAATTAAAGGAGTCAAGTGAATCGTGAATTCCTTCCTAATTCCAGAAGCTTCTACCTGGTGGCTTTGGTTGATTGGCTAAGGCTGAGTGCGGCCGGTAGGACGGTTGACGCTGCTTCGCTCGGAATCTGTTGCGCGGCCGCACACGTGTGTGGTCCGGAGTGTGACCCGCTTTCCTGCTACTGTAGACGCGCAGAGAAGTGTACGATGGCAGCTCCTTAAATATGGCAGAGCGAATGGCTTAGAAATAAAATTTACGATACATAAATATGAGCTGAGGAGCGTCGCGGGAAACATTTTGTAATATGTACTCATATGACACTGTTTTTGTCTGGGGATCGACCACAATCCATTGTGAAAGCAGCTGTGTGAATTAATGTAAAAGGACATGCGGAGTGACCACGTTGGAGTTCCTTTGTGTTAGAACGTATTGGTGAGTTAGAGATTTTAGACGATCGTGTCTGTGAGATCTCTTGTTTTTTGGTTCGTCCGCTCAAATATTTTCATTTTTTATTCATCCCTGCGTGGATAGTGAAATGTTACTAAAATATTATTTAAGACATGTATTAAAATTGATTTTTTTTGTAGGTGTGTGCGTCACTGCCCAATAGCATCACGTCAGAATCTTCCCTAATAACAAAAACAATGTAAGTATCAATTTATTTCATATGAAAACCATGACATTTCTTGCATATTGCTTTCTTGATGTTTCTTGCAAATCATTGTCAAATTCTATGAATATTCAGAGCCAGATATATTAAAAAGCTTTGACATATGACAGAAATGGAAACATGTATGTATCTACTTAAATAAAATTGGAGTGTTTATTCTGTGATTTTGAATCCGTTTTCACTGAAAAGTAGTGTTTGTCGGCCATTGCTTAGCCCACTTTTTTTTTTTTGCAATACGTATTTTCAATAATATAAAGGATATTTCTGTTGTTTTTGTTAACTGAAATCTTAAATTTTATTCCGACCTTTAATGAAATTTTGTACATATGAACTTCATAACAAGCGAAAACTTACTGTGTACTTGATATTTAGTAAAATTGCTCACTCTTCTTTTCCTAAGCCTTAATGAAAATGTAAGTTTGCCCTTATTGCGTTTTCGCTAATGTTTCGGAAACAGTAGGGAATTCCACTGAATATAATGTTCCGGAAAGCCGTTTAAGTTTTCTACTAAGTGATTGTTGATTTATCCCGGTAACATAATGAGACTGGTCAAAATTGTTACTGAATGGTTTTCGGGAGTGTGCAACAACGGGAGTGTCCGTTTACAGCTGGCCGTAGCAACGATAATCATTGCAAACGTAGCAGGTCCTGGCGGAATATGGGCGTGATGTGGCGAGACGGAACAAAGCTGGGTGAGGAGAGGCAACATGGAGCTATACTGCGATTTCTCTAAATTTGCCCCTCGAGCCCATCGTGGCGATGGAATATCTCACGGCATTTCGCGTCATTCTCAGTCTTGCCGGTAGAAGTGCATGATTGCAAGCACTGCTTGATACGGTCGCAATCATGCGAACTCTAGCGGAACGACTGAGAAAGATGCGAAATGCCGTGACATTCCATCGCAAAGATGAGCTTTGAGTGGCCTTGAGGGGCAAAGTTAGAAAAATCGCAGTATAGATGGGACGAGTCCATGCAGCGCATGGTAGGACGGGTATTATAAAATGCATGCGCCTACGTAATAGGTGTTTATGATTAATAAATACCCAGACGACGCAGGTTACTTCAGCTAGTCATTTTTTTTTATTTCAACCGATTAAAAAGAACGTTTTCTCTTCGAGAGACTCGAGGTATTGACATACAGCGTGCAGATGCCATTCATGATATACTGTGAATAAATTATAGTGTTTACTCGTGTAAACGAGTAAGGTTCACACACATGCCTAGCGCACACACACACGGGCCTAGCAAAGCCCATGCTGGAAACGGAAGTTTGGTCTCCATTGTCTTCATGACTGAACGGAGGTGGTGTGGTACGCTGAAACCTCCGGCCGCCTTTAGCCCCAAATATTTACTTTTAAACAAATCAGTAAATCTTTTGTATGCATTTGAAAGAATGTTCGAGTGAACCTCAGGATAATCCTGAATAGGACACTACGGGATAAAACTTCATGATGATGCGCAGGTTACCAAATTGACACGTTCTGATGGTTACATTACTACAGAGGCGTACCCAGGATTTTTCCGCGGGGCGGGGGTGGAGGTATAGTGCTCAGCCGATTTATTTTCTTATAAACAAATTTGTTTGTAGTGTATATGTATATAAAACAATTGAATGAGTTGGTTAGTACAGAAAATGAGTAAAAGCTGTAATTTTAATGTATCACTGGCTTGTGGTGGAGGAGGAGCTGAAACCTGAAGGTAGAAGCATAAGAAGTGCAGCTGATAAAATTAGTGTCGAGGAAAACATTGAGACGTAAGGAAACATTATAAAATCACTTTCTGGTGCAGAAGTTGAACTCAAATGAAACTATAACCTTCAGCAAGTTTTTAATTATGTCCAATAGGAAGTGAATGCTGGCTGCAAAATGTTTTACGGTTTGACATAAAAAAATTCTGGGAACTTGTCTATCAGATTACTATTAAAAATAATGTTAAATGTCCAGATTTATGGTTAAAAAATAAAATTACTGTAGAAGACCTGTAAGCAGAATTTTTCAAAAGAAATAAAAAATTGTCCCTTAGGACTCCAGAGGGGTGTAGTCTTACTCGTGACCCAGCAATACAATCGACAGAACGTTCCGGCCTTTTTAGGCATCCTTAGTGCGGCTTCGTCCTTAAATATAATATTGTGTAAAAAGATGTAAATCATGTCAAGAAACATGTGATAATATTCCTGTGAATTAGAGAGAGATTTTATAAATTCAAAGTAAAGCCATGCAGGTCTAAGGTAAATGGACAGCTCACAATCGCCGAATATCAGAGACCGCGCTCTTAACTTGCAGCACGCTTTCAAGCAAATTCGCAATACACCGACTCTTAAACAATAATCCGTGTAAATAATATATCTTTCACTAGAAGGTTTCATGTGATTTTCTTCCATTTTGTTTTCATGAATATATTGGTTTCATGCAAATATTCCCCAGTTGGTGGAACTGGCTGAGTTAGCTCAGGCCGTAAACAGTTGCCACGGCAGAGACTGTGACTGGGAGGTACAATGATTCGAGTTCCTATGGTGGCCGATTATAGACAGCTAGGTCGAATTCAACCGCTGTCAGGGGGAGAATTGTAGTTACCGGCTGCTCTGATCGGTAGTTTTTCGTGGTTTCTCCGATCAGTACATGCTATTGTCGGAGAAGTACCCTAAAAACGGGCCACCAGCCGCGTGCGATCTTCCATTCTCCACCCGCGTCTCTTCCTGTCTTCTTACATGCGCTTACCTAAATCGTTTGATAAGTCCGATAAATTTCTCTGAAATAGCGCGAAGTGTTGTTAAACATCGGCATTGTTAGCATGATTCTTGGTAGGCAATTGTTTGAATTTTTAAACAAATGCGATTCGTTATTTGTTGTCAACCAGCTGAATGAGTGAGTTTCACGTGCGGGGTAGATGGACAAAATGAGTTTCGTGCTTTGATCGAACATTTTTATTTGAAGGGTTGGACCGAATTAGATGAAGAACATTTGGGCTCTGCATGAGCGTTGAAGGCAATTTACTTCTGGAGTTCAAACGTGGTCGCAGAAGCACAAAAATGTAGCGCGCTCCGGCCTGCCAGTTATCACCATACAGAAAACCATAAAAAAAGTTGACGATCTGGTAATAGAAAATCGCAGAGTGAAAGTGCGTGAGATTGCCAATACCTCAACTCAACTGAACGAGTGCACTTCATCTTGCACAAGAAACTGACCTTGAAAAAGCTGTACGCGAGACAGGTTGCCACGATTGTTCAATTTGGACCAGAAACTGACTCGGAAGAACATTTCAAAAGAAAATATGGCAGTGTTGGGGCAAAATCAGCAGGGCTTTTGGCGCAAATTCGTGAGCATGGATGAAGTTTGGATCCATCACTACATTCCTGATACCAAAAAAGATTCAAAAAAGTTGACTAAGGCTAGTTAAAGTGCACCGATGAAGGCGAAGACAGTTTTGTCAGCAGGAAAGGTGATGGCCACTGCTTTATGGATTCTCAGGGTATAATCGTTGAAGATTATTTGGGAAAAAGCAGAAAAATAACGGGTCTTTTTTAGGGTTCATTATTGGATTGTTTAAAACAGGAATTGATTGAAAAGGTCCAGGATTGGCGCCAAAGAAATTGGTGTACCGTCGAGACCACGCACCGACCCTCACAGCAGCAATCATAATGGCAAAAGCGCATAAGTTGGAATTCGAATTGGTTCCTCATTCAGCATACAGGTCGGAGTTTTAGCCTTGAGTGACTTCTTTCTATTCCTCAACTTAAAGTTTTTGCTTGGTGGGCGGAAATTCCCATCAAATGAGGAAGTGATTGCAGCTATAACCCTATATTTTGTAGAATTTTACAAAACCTATTTACCCAATGGGATGAAAAAATTGGAGAAAGTCTGGGTAAAATGCATAGGAGTAGAAAGAGAATATGCTGAAAAGTAAAGTGAGTTTTTTTCAAAAAATGGTTTGTTCATAATTTACCGAACTTATCTAACAGCCCTCGTATAATATGCATTGCACTACCACACATGACGTGGGACCAGACGGGTACTTAGGATTTATCCCGGCATGCGCGGTGACCCGTTGGGTGAGATACCTAGAGGGAATGTTGCTGTTGCGCCGGATCTCTCATTTTATCTGAGGAGAAACCCCGCCACGTTCTTGCGTACACTACACTCACAGGATTAATGATCAAATAAGTTGACGTGCCGTGATCCACGAAATACTCACTCAGATCTTAAATTAATGTCGTGTACAATTTTGTGAAGTGAGAGAAGTGTTCCGTAATTTTGAGTTAAATACTGGTAGTTTCTAAAACTAAGTAATTGAAATTTTCTTAAAAACAACTTTGTTTTATTTATATTTTGGGTTGCTACTTGTGGCGCACTATCAACATTTTATAATAATTTTAAAAAAAACGCCATCTTCTGACAAGCATTTTTCATATGAATTACATTACTATTACTTCGTAAACGGTTACATGATCAAGAAGAACGGGATATTATATACTTGTTGATTCAAAGAAAAGGAGAAGGCATAATAAACTATATTGTGTATTAGTTAAATATTTTTATGCTTGCTTTTTGCATTAATACTTTTACAAAAGTTTCTAGTTTGTATTAGGGATGGTCTATTTTTGGTGTCTTGATTGTGTATATTAAGGCTCGAAAGAAAACATTTTTGGAGTGTGCAGGTTTTACCTTCCAATGTATGACAATGTAAAGCAAAATACAAGGAAAATGAAATGTTCCGTGCTGTCTGCGGCCTCTTCATGAGATACAATGTCGAAATCAATTCTAATTGGTCGGAGGAAATTACAGAAAGGATCGGAGCTGCCGGTCTCTGGCTCCTTCAGCAAGTGGCTTCGTTCCAACACTACTCATTAAAATCCGAGTCTCGGGATTGGAATGGGGTGCGGTCCACAAAGCTCCATTGACAAATTTTGCGACCACCTATTAACCAGCAATGGGCTTTTACCAGGCTGCATTAATTTAGATTATATTCAGTTCACTGACAAGTTCTGAGAATTTTAATTTATTAGTATTTAGTAATTACGTTCATGATTTCAATGCTGTATTAATTCGTTGTTTAAACGAGCAGTCATATGTATTTACTACGCATTGGGTACCAGCCTAGTACATTATGAGTATATTTGTATCACAGATGCACTTTTGTAGATTCTGAACAATTTTTGGAGCTCTAAACTTGCATATATTTGCGAATGACTTGTGTGGAAATCCATATTAAGCGAGAGTATGTAATGATAAACTTTTATGAGATCGTACTATGTTTGCGACCATACTACATATATTCATAATATCGTTTTTTAGATATAAATACTTTAATGAATACTGAATACTCGACATCGAAGTGAGAAGATAATCATATGATTCACCTTTGTCCCCATCAGGTTGTAGTGATAGACAAAACGTTGGAGGAAGTGACTCCATTTTTGTTTAATCATAATGTTCCTTTGTGTCTTGTCTCTTGTTTACACGCCAGGAGCAAGTGTCCTAGTGTTCCTTGACCTCCTGATTACCCTTGGTCCAGCTCCGCGTTCGCTTGACAACAAGAGCTTTCATTCGAGAACACTCCTGAGGCTGGTCCGGGGGCTCGCCCTGCCCCGCCCTCGCCTGTGTTCTGCCGACGGCGCCGCCGCGTCTTTCCCTCGCCCACCTCCTTCCCCCTCCTTATCTTCCCCTTCTGCCCTCGCCGCCTCCCGCGAACGCACCCCTCCCCTCCCTGCCCCCGCTCGCCCACCGCCCTCGGCTGGTTCGCCCAGTTCCACCCATCCCCCCCGGTCTTGCCTCGTCCTGCCTTATCCCGCCGGGCCCCGCCGCGCCCCGCCGGGCCCCGCCGCGCCCCGCCGGGCCCCGCCGCGCCCCGCCGTGCCCCGCCGTGCCCCGCCGTGCCCCGCCCTGCCCCGCCCTGCCCCGCCCCGCCCCGCCTCGCCTGTCCTGCCCCACACCGCCCTCCCCTGCCACTCTCTGTCCCCGCCCATCCCCGCCCCTGCTTGCCCTCCGTCCTCGTCTGCCTTGCCGCGCCCTCTCTTCGTGGCTCCTGCCCCGCCGACAACAGCTATCTAGCGTTCAGCCGCGTCCGCGGGGAGTTTCCTTTGCCTCCTCTCCCGATTACGTAAAGGTCTTCGGGTCATAACGGCCCCCGTCAGAGGGAAAGAAAGCCCTCTCAAATACGAAAATAGACGTTTGGTGTTCTGTGCACGTGACACGTGGAATACGTCGGGTAACTTATCTGGTAATTCTTTGATAATTTCGTAGTTTTCTTTTCAGCCCGTGAGATGGAGTTATTTTTGCAACATTGCTTTCACGCGAGGGGACTCCAAAGTATATCAACTTTATTTGTGGGCTGCGCGAAAAGCTCCGAAACAAGACGAATGGTAGTAGTGAGGGTGTATGCAAAGTTTTATAAACATTAAATAATACTTGAAACGAGATTATGTGGAAAGGCATTTTTAAGATACTGTTTATGTTAGGGAAATGCTGTACATTTTTCCTTTTCATAATTTACTTGTGCGCTAGATCTACTTTTAAAATTTCCAATTGTTTCCGGTAATGTACGCCTCTTTGATATGTATTTGAAAAATTAAATCGGCCATTAATTATTTTATTTTAAATTTTATTCTCAGTAATCGTAATAAATATTTGTTTTCTAGACTTTAGTACCATTTAAAAAAATAAAGTTACTCCACGTTTTAATTAATTTCCTCACATTGACACAAGGTAAAATTTGAGAAGCCCGCCTGGATAGCCGAGGTCGCTAAGATTGGAGGGACGTAGCTGCCTCTACTCGAGGTTTCGCGGGTTCCAGTCCCGCCTCGGGTATGGATGTTTGCGTGTATTCGAGTTGTCCTTACCTGTTCTTCGTACAGTTCCCCCTACAGTTAAAATACAGTGGTCACTGTTTGTTAAAATGCGACCTAAAAAATTGAGACTGGAGGAAACCTCAAAACTTTGAAAATGACCAGCTTAGTTGAATCTACGCAAACATAAGTTCTTAAATTTCACACATAATCAAGACTCAAAAGTTAGCTCGCTACAGAGTAGAGAGAAAGTTAAGAAATGATGTTCGAAAAAACGGCGAATTTTAGTTAGATTAATTGGAGAAAATCATTATGGTAATTTTTCAATGAATTTAGCAAGACATTAATGGAACACTGACCACAATTTTTAAAACGGAAACTCTACGAGAACCTGCGTGTCTGTTCTATAATCCCTGGAAGAATTTTCAAGAGATGAAAACCCTCAAAGTGTACAAAATCTGTTGAGTGAGAAATACGCAAAATGAATGTGTCAAACCAAATTATAATGATTTCGATAGAGATAGCTCAGGACGAAAGCAATTTCCACAGCTGTGACTGGCTTGGAGGTCCTAGGCTTGGAGTCCTAACGGTGGCGGATTTTTGGCACGAAATAGATGGCTAGGTCGAATTCAGACGCTGTCTGGAGGAGAATTCTAGCGGCCGCTTTCTCTAATTGGGAGTTTTCTTGGGTTTCTCTGATCAATACCGGAGCTGACCCGAAAAAACAGGCCACGGACCGCCCGCGATCTTTTTTGTGTATTCGTTGTCTTATCCTCTCCTCTTACACATACATAAACTACTAAGCACTGCACTACCACACACACTCATCAGGAAACCAGTCAAAAGCTAGACCTGGGATGGCCGGTCCCCCCGATAGCGGAAATACCTGAAAGATGACTCCCCCCCTCCGAGCTGCCGTATAATCTCACGTTGTAGCGGAGGGAAGAACACTGCCACCTCCCGCGATAGGACACGAACCACACTGACGAGATTAACAATCACAACAGTTGACGCGCCCGGAAACGCAAAATAATTTAATTTAACTGAATTGGAGAATTTAAATGAACTTTCAATGCATGAACTTTTTTTAAGCGATTCATTTGCATTGTAAATATTTCAACGAAAGTAAAATTCACTTTTCGTTTATTTAACTATATATGTTCATTAATTCCATGAACAATCGTTGTTTATCCTTTAATGGCACGCGTGCTCCAATGTGCAATTAAAACATCACAACTATCAATCAGAAATCAGAAAAAAGGATCAAAATAGTTTAATTAAGGCTCTATAACACAGACGTAGCCAAGTATTTCCAATCGGGCATGAAACATGAAGAAAAATATACATCACAGATTACGTACCTCCACCTTCATAAACTTACCTATAAACAATGAATGAATAACATAAGATTGCTCAAGAAAACGTTGGTTTGACTCTAGCTCAATAACGAAACTACATAAACTGTTTAAAATGAGTAAATTAAATGTTTAACGAGTGAAACATTTGGTTTTAGTATATTACAAATATAAAAAATATAAACGTCAGTTGTACCCGTTCTAAACAGTACGCTAGCGAAACTGACTCAGAAGTGACTTTTTTTTAAATTTTCCAATATCTATACATGGTTTATTCTCTCTCAAACCTTACTTTTCCTGGTAAGTAATGTATTCATGGATATGTCAGCTTCTAATATTTCATCTAGAATATGTTCAAAATCTTCCTTTTGCAAACATTTCTTGCAAATAAAAGCAATGCAAGGTCCACTAAAATAGATATTTTTTAGAAGCAATACGACACCATAAAATATATGCCCCAAATGGTCCAGATATGCATGAATTTCTTTAACATTTCAATTATTTTTAAAAGTAAACGAAAAAGTATTGGACGTAACTCGTGGTTAAAAGGGTATAATTGCACTCTTGAGAAATTCAAAAACTCAGCATCGTCGCTCTTTTCTTGAACATACCGCTCATGCAATTATACCTCTCTTTATCGACTCGTTTCATTAATGACTGTAATGTAACAGCTTGCCAATATCTAAAATAATTTTGGAAAGAAAGAAAGGTTATTTATACTCGATTAATTAGTTCAAATATTGTTTGTTACAAAGTGTCAGTTTCTTGTTGATAAATGTGTTGTGAAACGTTTTACTTTGATAGCCCGTTATAAGTTCTCTTTCAGGGCATGCAGAGCCTGCTAAAAGTTCAAGTTTTAGCACTAATGTTAAAAGTAAGGCAGTGCTTCAGTATGCAGCTACATCTGTGAATGCAACAAAAAACAAAACAAAATAATTTCGTGTGACCGGATCAGCTACTACTAATTATAACGTGTCATTAAGTGATATGTATACTTGAAATAATATGAAAGTTAGTGAGATTGTCTAAAACATAGTGTTTGACAAACAAGTTAAAATTGATTTTATTTTGCCCATAGGATTGCGCTACTCGGCCTATTGACATCGTGGCACATTTCCTTCGCGGAAAATAAAATATTACCACTCGCTCGTAGGTATCATAAATAACCATTCTTTCAACACCGTACAATAAGACAACACCATTGAAGTATATTCCGGGAATCATGTATCCTATAAACAATAATAATTCTGCTAATATTTTTGCTTCCCCGGATTATAGAGAAATCTTTGTATAAAAGCAACTTTCGCTGCAAAACATCGGTGTGATTTTCATGGAAATACAATTTTAGGGTATCTAATACGAAAACGTGTTTCAAAAAGTCTTTTCGTCTGCCGGTTTATTCGCCAGGCTGCTTGTAAACAACCTAACACAGGATTTAGCTCAAAATGAAAATTCCCCCTCGATTTGACACGACTCAAGACTCCGTATTTGAAACAAATACTAAAAGCGGAACTGTTCATGAAGCCCTTAGAACACTTCGAGAATGTTTTAAAAATGGTACATTTTTTTTCTTTCTACAGAGAAAAGGTTCGATGATAAGCATATCACAGATCTGAATTTTATTATATATTATACATTTTCGAAAGTTGGTGAATGTGGAATCCAATCCTACCAGTGCATTCTTGAGACATTTTCCAAAGTTCCGCTACAATACATAAACACTTTTTGCTCAGAAAGGACTCTCAGTGTTTTGACGATATCACACGCAATGCATTCAATTGAATATGCAATGTCGATTGAAAATATTGATTTTTTAAAACGATATTGCATTTTGATCGGCAACGTTTTAAATCCTATCTTGAACATTGCAAATTGAAATTTCGAATGCCTTATTAAAAAATCAAACATTTTCTATAATTCATTATTTGAAATGACTATATACATTAGAAATAAAATTTACATTATTATTAGTTTTATTATTATTATTATCAGTTTTATTATTATTATTATTATTATTATTATTATTATTGAGAATTACGTTGAAAGAAGATATTGCTAAACCGGTTGTCATCCTACTAGGAAAGCAATCAACGGGGAAGGAAATGCGGGTGTGAAGAAAAATTTCGTATGTCTAAAAAAGTTTTATTGCACTAGAAAACAGAGCAATATTATTTACAAAGTGTTCAGATCTCCATTCTTCTTGTGGAAGATGAGGACGTCCTTGAAGTACATGTTGGGGGTGTAGAAATCCCATTCCCTGATGGGACGGTCGAAGGGGAAGCCCATGGGGTAGGTGTCGGGGTACTTGACGTCGAAGCCGACACCGCAGCTGGCGAAGGTCTGGGGCACTTCCATGGGCCCTTCGTAGGGCGTGACCATGACGAACAGCACGAAGGGCATGCTGGTCTTGTACACCTTGGGGAGCAGCAGGCGCTGAGGGAAGCCGCAGTACTGAGCGACCTGCAAAGAAGAAAGATGAGAATGGGTTGTTCCGCTCCGAGCCAGTTGATGAACTGACTGAGAAAGAGGAATGGTGCTAGCGTAAGAAAGTAAGCAAAGATCGTTACCTCGTCGATGTACATGTCCTCGTGGTTGTTGATGGCGTTGTCCATCTTGCGCAGCATGTCCCAGGTGGTGGAGCGGTCCTTCATGGTGAAGGTGGAGTCGTAGGAGTTGCGGGTGATGACGGTCTGTCCGGTGGTCACTGTAGTGGACAAACCAACATATGAGATCCAATGCCAATACTGGAAGAGGGCAATGCAGTTGAGAACACGGAAACATAATTGTGTCAGCGAAGTGAGCGCTTACCCTTGTAAGGGAAGCGATCCAACTCAACCATGTAGCGGCGCATCTCGTTAATGGTCATCTCGTTTCCGGCAGCATCGTACTTGGGGCCGAGGAAGACGCGAACCATGACGTTGGCGGTCTTGTCGGAGTTGATGGTGAACTTGTAAGTGAAGGGCTTGTAGTTGAGGCGCTGTTGGCGGGCAACGATCTTCAGACGCTGACCATCCTCAACGGAGCTGACATCATAAGCGTTCATGAGATCCACGTCGAAGTCATCGAAGTAGGTGATGAGCTTGTCGGTCTCAACATTCTCGATACGAACGCCGGGGAAGGACAGCTACGGAAAGAAGAAAGAATATTTGACATGAGAAGAGTTGTCTCCAATTGTGAAAATAGTAACTACTTTGAAGGAGAGTCAATCAGTAGGTGTACGAGAGGACCGCTCACCTGTTCGACAGTGTAGCGCTCAAGTTGCTGCTTGTAGAGGCGGAACAAATAATCGATGCGAGCGCAGGCCTGGTAGTAGATGGGGTCACGCAGGGTGGAGAGGAAGTAGTTAGTGACTCCAGGCAGAGTTCCGTGCGTGTAGTGGGGATCGACAGTGCTAGCGAGAAGGCGACGCAGTTTGTTGTAGAGAGCGCCGTAGTACTTGTAGTTGACGGAGTTGTATGAGCCGGAGATCAGCTTGCCGAAGATTTCAAATCCTTGTTGTTCGTAGATGGATACTCGCGAGCCATCCTTCTGTAACGTTAAATTAAAAATTAAATGAAATACGCCTAACTGTATTAACACATATTGCAGGAAATATGATGGCATCGGCCATGACTTACGGTGATAACGTAACCCAGTTCGATTGCGTCGCGGATTCTGCGCTCGTAATCGAGGACATTGACCTTGTCGAAGTAGTAATTGTCGGTGACGTAGTAATAGTCAGGACGCGTTGGCACTTCCATTCCGTTGGCGTAGCGGAGCATGGGGGAGTAACCATACTGTGGAATGAAAAATAATTATTAGCATTCACAATACGATTATTTTTAAATATTGTTCTAATGTTATGTATTCAAAATTTTAAACTAATTGTTATGAATGGTATTAGCTTGTCAACGAACGTAGGAACATCGAGATGTTTATTAGATGAATAGTTGCCTGAAGCACACGCACATATTCTTGTATATATGAAATTTTCGATTCGTACCTTGACTGGCTTGTCGAATGACAGGTACTCTACTTCGGGCAGTCCAAGAGCCAGGCGTTGCAAGTTGTAGCGGGCCAGGATTTGCTGCTGCACGTAGTAGAACAGTTCGCCGTAGCGGTCCACGGTGTGTCCGTAGCGCTCAGCCGTCATCCAGAAGGGGTAGAGGACGTGGAAATAGGCGTAGTAGGCGTTGAGACCGAGGTCCTCAGTGAAAGGAGCCATCAGATACTCGGGGTTGGCCGTCCTCATGTAGGGAGTGCGGGAGTAGTTGCTTGGGATGATGATGGTGCGGGTTTCTTGGCTGCTCTTACCAGCATCTAGAAATTATGTTCATTAAGTTTGTTTCGTAGAATGTGCAGATAGGTATTGCAATTCAGAATACTCGTATAGCAAATTTTGGAGTAAGCAAAAATCAGGAAGGTTTTCGAAGTACTTAAATTAAAATATTATTCCTTTAAAACTCTTTCTTGATGGTTTTGCTAATAGACCTTTTGATTACAATTTATTTATTTTTTCCGACTAGTAAGTTATAATATCGGCCTTTTAGGAAGCGTAGTTTTCGGTGCAATACGTATACTTACAGATCATGCGTGCTTCAACAGCCTGTTGGATGGTCTTAGCGTCAATGAAGAAATGGGGCATGATCTCGAAGATGGGAGGCAGGGTAATCTGCTTGCAGTCGTCGCGGTGCAGCACGGCCACTTGCAGAGCGTACACGAAGACTCCCTCATTGACGCGGTCGCGCGCCCAGCAAGCCGTCTGCGGACAGAAAGAAATCATTGAAGGAGGCGTGCGCTGGCGAGGGGTGGTTTCGGAAATAAATGAATAAATTTAAATGTTTGACTTTCGAATTTCATTCCGTGATTCCTATTTGCATAATTAATTAATTAATTGAAAACTACATGGAATGGCTTGCAATATTTTCATTAAAATATTGTTACGCAGATTTTTATTAACCTGCAGAAGCTGATATTTGTTAAGAGCATATTTTGACTTTGTATTTACCTTGTAGAAGGTATCGAAGTCCTTGGCAAAGTAGAACAAATCGAAGAGAGCGAGAGCTTCCTCCATTTGGTATTCACGCAGCAAGGAGAAGACCTCACCACGGGGCAGAAGAGTGTTCTTCTTCCACATGGTGATGTAATTCTTCACGACTTGGGCGTTGTTGTACTTGTCAAGGTTGGCCTCGAGGTTCCACTGGTCGCCGATGCTCTTCTGTTCGAGGAACATGTTAGGTTGATGTACTCGGACCAAGAGCTGAACGAGACCCTTCTGCTGTTTGAGGATCTCCTTCTCGGCTGAAACATAAGTGCAGTAGTCAGATCTGATTCTCTGTTTGCAATTGTCAAATATTTGAAAGTGATCGTTTATTCCGAATTGTGTCAGTACATATGTGGAAGAAAGGTATACGACTGTTGCGTGATTCTAGGCAGTTGGAATAATGGCTGTGTTTCTTTTATGTTTTGGACGGCATTGGAAGTGGAATATGATTGCAAAATGCAGTTGTCTGGATCTCTCTATTTAAGTTAAACGTAATGTCGCTCCTCCAGTGGAAGACTGCCGTAAGTAAAAAAAAAATGAGTTATTTGGTGGATAATGTGCCTGTTAATTCACTCCGTGTCCTTTAAAAATGCCAAAGCTCAATTCGTAAATATGACGATTCTTCTACAAAAAATTCAGTTTTGCTCTCACTCCATTCTGAATTATTCCAATAATAGAAGATTACCACTTCTTAATTTTGTCTGTTTTGTTCTAATATACATCGTGTGCATTCAATTAATGTACTGTGAAACTTTAAGGTAGTCAAGTAGGTAGCAACTTTGATAAGAATACACCAGGAGAACATGTTGTATGGGAAGACGTAAATTCTATGCAAGCAAGAAAAAATGCACCATTCATTCCAGAATATAAAACTACTTCTGGATCTGCTGGAGAGTTCCACGAGATCAACACTAGGCAACGATACAGAGGTCTTCCGCAGTCAGGATACTTGAATTTGCAAAAGTTTATAAGAAACACTTCGACATTACTGAGACCAAGAAGAAGGACTTAAGAGATGCTAACTAGTTTCCTTTTCAGTTTCATAATTATTAAAGAAATATTATAGAAAACTCAGAAGATTGTGGAACGTAACATGGAACTGGTCGAATGTGTGATAGTTCCTATCTAAAACAAAATTCTGAAATTGAAAAATTTTGTCCTAATTTTTTCCTATTATTATGCCAGTTTATTGAAAGTTGAATGTATCTTTACAAATACAGTCACTAAAATAATGGAAATAGTGAATGTTTGTGTTCACCATATGTGCAAAAACTCCTTACTAATTCAAGAAATATTGAGTGGAAAACGTCCTTAACTCAAAACAATTATTTTTAAATTAAAAAAGAACATGCATAGTCAATCCAATATATTTGTTATTTATGGTATATTATTAAAGAATGTTAGAAGTTTAATGTAAATTATTTGAATTTTTCTGAAATAATGTTTCTTATTTTTTCTATTGACTGAAATCTATACACGTTTCTCCTGAAATACTTTTCCTTTTGATTTATAGCAGTCTTCCACTGGAGGTGTGATGTGTTTTGCAGGTGTGTAGATAGTAGTACAAAATTATTTAATCTTTAAAATTAAATATGTTAATTTAATATCTTTCTATTCTCACGCGTCCTTTATGAATATTTAGTAGTCTTTAATACTGAAGAATTGTCAATCAAGGCAGTGCGGTCTACTAAGTAAAAATGAAATCGCATAGACGGGAAAATATAGAAGAAACTCAACATAGCCCGCATCGGTAGCCCAACTTCTTAACCATGGTCGTGAAGTAACGGAGTTGGGACAGCTTCTCCCTTGAAACTGAATCATCTTGTCTCCAAGGTCTCAGGATTGCTGAGCGAATTGAAGCTCCAAATACTGTCTCCGCATAGTCCCTGAGCGCGAGGGATAAAAGGCAATGATATTGTATGGAAATGACTACGCACAAGTAGAATTACTTCATGTGTAATGATTTAGGACTACGAAGAGAAAACATCTGAATTAAAGGCTTGGGACTTTGAAAGGCGAATAATATTAATAAAAACGAGGAAAAGTAATAAAAAGTCTATTTTTAAGAATTTTGCTGACATCTTACTTATGTCATGGTGACTGTGTACTTGTGAAGATGTTTTCGCCCGGAGTGGGCGCTGCACTTACCGACAACCTTCTTGTAATGCCCCTGGGGCATCACGTGGGCGGAGACCGCCAGCGCGAGGAGCGCGAGGAAGGCGACTGCGGTCTTCATGGCTGTGGGCGCGGTACGGTCGAGTGTTGGGTTGGCTGGGCTTATATAGGACTGCTGATCGCCTTATCATCCGCCACATAATGGCTGGGGACGTGTGGAGGAGAGTCTGCATCGTAGAGGTCATGGTCACGAAATGTGTTGGCATGCGAACATATTTTCTTTCAATCTAGGAATTGGACAGGCATATTGTTGTTTTACGCATTACATGGTCATAATGTTTTTAATTATTTGATTGTATTTATTTCGTAAAATAAAATTATGTGTAACGGATATATGAATTAGAGATGCGACATCATTGTCGATGTTTTAAACATCGATATATTGAAACCGATGCTTTTTGAACATCGATATTTTCAGTTCGATATTTTACGTTTTCAGTGTTTTGCTTGTGGATGAAATATTTCCATAATCACAATTTTGTTTTTTAAAATAAGAAACAATAACTGATGGTGCCAATATCTGATTGTATTCGATTGAAACGAACGCGGTTAGTTCTATCGTCATCGAGCAGACCACCATCCCTGGCTCGAGATGATCCTGATGGCCTGGTATTTCCTTCGTCTTTCCTATATTTCACACATGGATGGACGTTGTATAATTTTATTTTTTGTTAAATTTGTATTACCAATTAATAAGCACGACCATTGCCAAATTATATTTTCATTGCTCACGAATTTAATGTTGGAGGTTGCTAAACCAACTTTTTCTACTCCCATTCATTGTACAATGCTGTCATTTGATAGCTGTAACCAGTTGCGCAATGATAGTCATTTCGATACAGTTTTCATTATGATACAGGTTCTTGACCAATCACAGAGAAGTTTGCAAAACCAAGTATTGATAATTAATCATTGAGAATCGTTTTAACAAATGTTTCGTTCGATTGTGTACATTAAAATTGTATTTGATGTAATATATGCTCAATAGTTTTAATTTCTTTTATTATTAGTACTTTTCGTAGTATTTTATTTAAAATAAAGTGGATCATAATTTCGCTTTGATCTTATTTGACTAGCGCAGTACTCCGTAGCAGGTGGACAGATAACCACAGCCACCTGTGGGAGCATGCAAGGCTAGATTTTGGTAGCTGTACGCTAGGTGGCCTTGGCCTCAACTGCCACGAAACTATTCGTTGTAAAAGTTTAACTTATAAAAGTCGTAGAAAAAGTACCGAACGAGACTTGATGTAATGGGTATTAATATACTCGTGTTAAGTTTACGATACTCGATCGTTCCTCGCTCGTATCGTAATATCACACTCGTGTATTAATACCCATCATTGCATCACCGTTTCATAATGCACTATTAAAACATCGATGTTTTTCAACATCGATGGTTTTTGTCGATATACTATTAACATCGATATTTTGATTTTGAAGATGGATGTTTGGAAACATTGATGTGGTCTTGTCGATGGCGCATCCGTAATACGAATAATGTATGTAACATAGTGAACCAAACACAATTTGTTTAGTGTATATATTATAATATTTTCCGCATGGAAAACCTTTTTGAAATGGTGCTGGGAAAGGTGACTATTTTGACAGAAAACCACTTGAAACCGAAAACAATTTCATTCTCTTACGGGTAATATATTTTGCATCGTTTAAGCTGTATAGTCCTGAATATACCTCAGAATACTGTAATAGTTTTTCTGAAAACGTTTATTCTTTCTTCCGTCAGGGTGATTTTCTGTGATGAAGATATTTGTTGATTGGATAATTTTAGATCGATGTGTCGGATAATTTTATGGAGTATTAAAATCAAGCGTCTTGACATTTTCGAGATTTTCTCAAAAGGATTCTCTCAGTTTTTTTAAGGTTTTTCTATTTTTAATCGCATAAGTTCAATTTTCACTAAATTCTCTAAAATATTATTAATTGCAAAAGTGCGAAAAAATCTTTTTTTATTGCCACATTATTATGTATAAAAGTATTTCTTAATACAAGTTCTCTTGCGATATTTCATCTTTTAATTTTTAATTTACATTTTTGAAATATAATTAGTATGTTTCGTCTTAATTGGAGTTAGGTCATTACTACTTTACTTGTATGTGTTGGAATCACAGAAACTTTATTTCAGGATTTGAAACCCATAACGTTCAGTGCAGGAGACATTGAAGAACATTGAACATTGAATTAACATTGAAGAACGGCTCTTTAGTCACAAAGTCACAAGTTATGTATGTTGTCGAGTACAAATCCCAGCCTTGCATTTTTCCCCTTTAAACATTTTGTTATAACGCATTAAAGTACAATCTATTGATTGTAATGACTGAAAGCTGTTTTCATTTAAACTTGGATTTTCAGAAACGTAAGTTATAATTTTATTTTTTCGATTTTTGCCCTTTTGCGAACACCTTTCGTTTGTTTACGAGTTTTTCAATTTTGAGGACTGTTAATGGGTTTGTTCGTTTGTTTACGGGTTTTTCAATTTTGACGACTGTTAATGGGAGGGAAAAGCATTAATATAATATTAAATAATCGTTTCTAAACTATCACTAAATTAATAACCGTTACCAAATTTCCACTAAATTAAGAAAATGGTCATTCAGAACTAATCATAAGTAAATGTTCGTGAAATGACGAAACACGATCACTGCTCTAATATACGATTTTTACGTGTTCTTTTGTTTTGTGCATACATAGATAATACGATTTTCCTGATGCTATATGAGAGATGATATTAGATCAATGTAGGTCGTTAATCAGGCTAAGGCGCGTGTGTTGAGTTTGGTAATGCAACATTATCACGCTAATAAACTGCGCGTTTGAATATATCTTGATTCTTGTGTATACAAAATAACAAAAAAATATTCCGGAGAACATAATTTATATGGCGTGGAATGTTCAAATATCTACGTTGGTTAGTATTATAAATAATGATATTAAATTACTTTTTAGATCAGAGTAATAAGTATTGTAATATTGGTATTGTCTTTGTTTATTAGTTGCGATATTCAAGACAAACCTCCCTTGCAGCTTATTGAAGATAATACAATGCACAATTGAAATATTGAATAGGGGTGGGCCAACTGTATTTTACGTTTGGGAGTGACCATTCCAAACCAAGCTTTGAACGATTGAGGAAACCCAAAAACAGTCAATCTGGAAAGAGGCTTTGGGTCGCACTTAAAGGATATGCTGAAATAGAAGACGCATACAAGTGAAGGAGAAGGGAAAATTTGCAGAGAAATACATACAGCCCCCAAAGACGACAAATCATAGTCAGGCCGTTTATACATGATGTAGAATCAGCGATACAAACTATTTGTAGTTTGCTTGGAAACAGTGACGAGTAATCCTAATTTACCATCGAAGAACCGATAAAAGTGATTGAAGGTAATTTTCTTCTACATCCAAAATAGTAAACGCACGTGTAATTTATGATGTATGTTTTAAGGATTTATAAATACTTCGCGAGCAAATACCTCCCAACTTATTCTGTATAAGAGTGTTAATCATTTAACAATGCCAATCATTTGTTTACAATAGTTGCTTTCAAGAACGGTAAAGTGGAACTAGAGTGCCGCGGCGATATAGGTTGGCTGGAAAGAACCAGCCAACCCGCTTTGGCCAGAGGCCCAAAAAGTAACCATTTTCAGCACGGTCTAGCGACTAAACAGTTTTCAAAGAAAATTGACTTTTATGACGAGGTTTGACTGTTCTTTAACATTCTTAAAATAATATTTCTATTCTACTATTAAGAAACCGTAAAATTAAAAAACTATTAAAGAAAAGTAATTTGGGCGGCGATAGGTGGCAGCTGGCAAGAGTTTGTGGCAAGTACGCATAGTTAGACGAGAATAAATGAAATACAAAACTAATACGGGAAAGTCTGCCATTTTCTATTTAGTACCCTCAAAAACGTATAGAACAGTTGAGAAAAAAAACTTCCGGAATTTTTTCCGGAGTCGGGTCTGTTTGGAGACCATTTGACTGGACCAAAAACAATGATTTCGAAAGTCCGGAATGTATGATCGGATCCTCCTAATTATAGATTCAGGTAATGATGCAGATATGGTGTGTCATCTTGATCTGGTGTACCACAAGAACATTTTATACTTAATTTTATGAGTGACCACACATTAGTTAACGTATCTTATGTGCTATGAATTTTGAAAAATTGAAAAAATGTGGAAGGTGAAGCGTGTGAAGACAGCGGTGAGTTATCAGTTGAAAGAAGAGAAGAAGTTTAATATTAGGATGATGGTGTTTATATCAGAGTGGGAAGAAACTCGTACATTACCGTGATACACTTTAACTTTTCTCGCAGTAGTAATAAAAACCTCTACTTCATAAGAGTAATAAGACTCTACTTCATCAGTGTTTTCTCAGTGCCCATCCTTGCAATTTATTTGGGACCAGAAAACTTGAAGTGTACTTTTTCAGATAGTCAATTTCATTGGGGGAAAATTTCCCGGAATATTTTTCCCGCCTCGTAATAATTTCACTAGGTATTCGTAGTACTCTTCCTTCAATGATTAACTATTTTACCTCAGCCGCACAAAGCGGATTCTATTATAATAGAACGATTGATGACATTGCTCAACAAAAAATAACTTTTCTTCACTTGCCCAGGATTTTTCAACGAATTTACAGTAAATCGCGTACGCTGAATCCAGATATGTCATTAGTTTCATTGAATTGGCTCTAGTTTTTGAGCTATGAACATTGTAATGAATGATACTAACAAAACACGCGCAGCATTTAATGCAAATATCTATTTTTATACAAACACTGTATTTTTTTCATTTTAAACATTGAATATTGCATTATTTTCAGGATACTTTAATTGAGCTTCGTTTTATTAATACATTTTCTTTTGTTACAAAACAATGAGTTCTTCAGGAAGACCTTGTTTGAACGACTTTACTGTATTTTACTACATTTGTGAGGAATTCACGCTACAAAAACAGAAAGTAAATATTACAAACTTTGGAGAAAAATACGTGAAACATATTTTGGTATAAAACTGGGTGATCAAGATACAAGTCGTGGGCTCCTTATGTGGTATACAAAACTTGGGTGGAGTGTCTCCGATAGTGGAAAACTGAAGAGTTTAAAATTTGGTGTACTGATGGTATGGTGAGAGCCGTAAAATCATCATGATGATCGTTATTTTTGTTCTGTAAACGTAAAAGCTTTCAGACGTTACAAGAAAAACTCACAGCGTATAACGCAAATATCTATCTTAATACAGTTTTTTTTTCTTCATTTTAAACATTGAGTATTGCATTATTTTCAGGATATTTTATTTGAGCTTCGTTTTATTAATACATTTTCTTTCGTTACAAAACAATGAGTTCTTCAGGAAGACCTTGTTTGAACGACTTTAATGTATTTAACTTCATTTGTGGGAAATTCACTCTAGAAAAACAGAAAAGAAATATTACAAACTTAGTAGAAAATATATGAAACATATTTTGGTATAAAACTGGGTGATCTCGTTAAGTCTGGGCTCCTGATGTGGTACGCAAAACTTGTGTGGAGTGTCTCCGTCAGTGAAAACAGAAGAGTTTAAAATTCGGTGTACTGATGGTTTGGCGAGAGCCCTAAAATCATGATGATCGTTATTTTTGTTCTGTAAACACAAAAGCCTTCAATCGTTACCAGAAAAAGAACAGGAATTATCCTGATTTGGAATCAGCAAAGCGAACTGTGCCACATGGACCTGATGTTCACCACACTCACTGGAAGTCCTGTGTCTGATAGTGAGAATATATAGATTCTGGGGTGCAATTCAAGAGTTAGCTGTGGCCGTGAATACGATGGAAGTATTGTTACAAAAGAACACTTCTCCCAAGATAAGTTTAGTGATTTAATACGTTACCTCAGTTTGCCAAACAAAGCAGCTGATCTTTCAGCATCCTGACTAAAATAAAAGACATGTGTGACACTGAAAGCGAAAATAACACGTGACTGGTTTTTCGTACATTGTCATAGTTGTCAAGAACGTTTTGCGTAATGATAAAGCAGAAAATTATCCAAAACTGATGCCAGACTTGCTTTTAAACTTTCAAAATTTGGATGCATCTATGAGCATTAAGGTACACTATCTCCAAAGCCATTTAGACAAATTTCCAGAAAATCTTGGCAATATGTGCGAGGAACAAAGCGAGCGGATCCATCAAGAAAACTAGTGGTGCTACAACAGCACTTACTTTCCCGTATTAGAGGAAAAAGCTAAGTAGTACTGTAATACTGCACTTTATGCGCTACTAACGTCTTCGCTTGGAACTCGCTATTTCCATTGCAGTGTTGTCAGAACTATGTGAATTCTACAACTTCACAAAAATAGAATGCAAAAGTTTTGTAACCCTGTATTGGAAAAAGAAGCCTGATACCCTGGAAATATAGAAATGCCTTCCATTGGGCCATGATTAGGGAAGAGTATTTTAAAACCATGCAACAAATTCTCTACTCACTACAAATGGTACAGCATTTGGTGCAAAACTAAATATTTGCCTGCAAATATCAACATAAATTAGACAATTATAACTCCTTTTCATACAGCTCCATTAGGTCACAACAATGACACTAATTCACAGATATTCGCGAGCGCAAAGTGAATTCCATTGTTGCAGACCCTGCATTGTCGCTATTCTGAGAGCTATTAATTCTTTTTACTTATTTCAAATATTTCAAAATAAACAATTTCTAAAATATTAATGTGTAAGTCTAGAACAAAGTTCGAATGTAAGAAACGAAGAAAGAAATAATATACAAAATTGCACATTCTAATTTACGACGCATCCAGCTGTCCGAAGCGCAGTAAATTTACAGCGGCCTATTACGTTTGTCACAAAATTAAAGAAAAACTACTCGTATTTTGAAAAAATTAAGCATGACCGTATTTATTTTATTTATTTATTTGTCAATATTCGGAATTGCCACATAGTCTTTCTTGCCAGCTACCATCTATCATCGCCAAAAGTACATTTTTTTGTCATTTTCTTAATTTTTCGGTTTCCTATTGGTAGAACAGAAACATTAATTTTAGAATATTAAAGAACACAAAAACCTAGCCGTAAATGGCAATTTTCTTTTAAAAATTATGTGCCGTTTAAGAGAAAATGGCGTTTTAGCACTACTAAAAATGCGAAATTTGAAGCTCATTTTCACAGAAAATTTTTGAGTTTTCAAAATACTTTATTTGAAGTTATTTGAAGCACTTACACTCACAAATATAATAATGTTTACAAATTGCTGGTAATGTGCATATTAAAGATGTGAGAGATCTTTCAAAAAAATTAATATTATGTAATTTTTGAAAAAAAAATACTCAAAATAAACTTTACGCTATACTAAAGAGTGTAATTAGCACTATCCGTTACAAAAGTTTCAAGAAAAAAATTGCAGCCATTTACGAGAAAATGACGTTTGAGCATTTCTGAAAATGCCGAAATTTGAGCTAATTTTCACAGAAAACGGTAGTGTTTTCGAGAAACTTTACTTGACATTATTTAAAGCATATATACTCGTAAATATAATAATGTAAAAAAATCGCCGATAATGTAAATATTAACGACGTGAGAGACAAGTAAAAAACTTTACATTTTTGTAATTTTTGAAAAAACCAACCGATAGACCAAAATGGCTTTTATGTCATTGATAGAGTACATTTACCACTATCCCTACCAAAAGTTTAAAGAAAAAATTTGGAGCCGTTTTTGAGAAAATTTTGTTTTTGTAATTTTTTAAAATTGCACATATTGCACGCAATATTGCACGAAAACTACCAAAATTGTGAAAAACATTTACATGACCTTTATTAAAGAACTCAATATGCAGAACAAATTTTATTTGAAGAAAAAATCTCTATCTTCAATTTTGTAGTTGGAGAAAGACGCCGAAAAAAATTCAAACTTTCACAATTTTCGAAAATTCAGAGCTGTACGTGAAAATCGGACCTATGCTATGTTAAAAAGTGTATTTTCCTCTATTCATACAAGAAATTTAAAGAAAAAATTTGGAGCCGTTTTTGAGAAAATGTTGAAAATCCCCGGGGGGCTTCATATAAAGTACCCCCAAATTTTAAAGAATCGTTTTCAAAATCACAAAGCTTCGACTAGAATCAGATCGACTGGGGAATATCAATTTTGAAGAAAATCGACCGAATGGTTTAGGCGCTAGCGTTGACCACAGACGGACAGACGGACGGACGGACAGACAGACGGACAGACGAACAGACGGACGGAATGCCGTCAATCGATTTTTAAGTATAAAGAAGCAACACATCATGGATTTTGACCACACCACGTGTTAGGGGATTTTTTTTCTTAATTTAGCAACTGGTTTTATCCACTTATTCGTTTTCACGGCCCGGCAATTAATTTTTTTCCGCCGAAAATTGGCCATTTTTTCGCGCAGCATTACATAACTTTCCCTATACTACATATATCACTCCGTGTATACGTACGTATACGGGGAAGTAAAAAGTGTAGTGGAAGTTAGATATCAGAGCAGATGGAGTAAACACAATGACAGACTATTAATGGAGCCATCAACGTGATTGCCCTGATTTGCCTCATAAACGGATATCATACAATGTTTTGTGATTCTTTGCAGGCTGTAAATATATTGACTATATTAATATTAAATATTTCAAGAGTTTAATTTTGTATAAATAGGCATATCTAGTTACATTTATTTCAAGTTTTATACAATTTACGAATAGCCTGTACTCAATAAAATAAGAGAATACTTTTCGATGAGATTTTCATTATCTCAAAAACTAGAGCCAATCTACCAAAATCAATGTCATATTTGGAATATGTGCATTAAACATATCCTAAAATAGCTTTAAATTGTTTGGCAAGAAAATGAGTGTTGACCAGTGTAATTATCAATCGTTCTCGCTAGATTACTTTTGCAGCCTCGGAGGGCGAGCGCTCTCGTTATCTGTCTGAAATACGTACGTAGTGCCCTGTCTAGTGTCGGAACTATTGGTACCACTCCTTCTCTCCAGTAACTTCTCGCTAGTATCGATGGACCGTGCTTTCTGGGCAGTTTTCTGGTAGTTTCTGTGTTTCGATTGTGATAAGTACCATGAGGCATCTTACAAAGGAAAAAATAATGTAATATAGAATGTTAATTATTTTTAATAATAATTAAATTATCACTTCCGTGCTGGCGCAGAAACAGTTGCACCACTATGCAGATGCAGATCTTTGCAACATGCTTTGCGGTATCTTTTTTTCTTTTTTAAATCGTAGAGCATACTGTACTAGTTTGTACACATCAGCGTTGCCAGATTATTTTTCGTCTAAGTCGTTAATTTTAACAAATTTTAGTGAAAAAAACGTGATTTTGTTTGGAAAAAGCGGTTGAAAATAAAAAACCAATAATAAGTAATATTTTAATTGAAAGTATCTCAGCAGATACATTCAGTACACATATTTCTATCACAAACAGTGTATCAGTAGGTTATCAAATTTTAGCAGCTGATATTTTATAGCTATTTTCGTGATGAGAAGAAGACGTATCTGGCTTTGCGAATTGTTTATGAATTCTGTTTGTTAGCTACTTACTTTTACAGAAATATTAAGCAAATGGTTTAATAGTAATTTGTACACGAGTGGAAATGTTACTCAACAGTAGCTTTCCTATTTATATAAGTCGATAAGTGATATCTAGCGGTTTATGGAGCTGTAGTCTTCATGTTTGTTCACTATTGTCTAATAGATTAACAGAGAGATGATTTGAATGATTTTCCAGTCTTGTGTGGTATTTCTGACTCGCGGACTTTATTTCTTCTTTGATGGTCTTGATTAGAAGGTCGTGTGGAGTACTTCATTACTGACATACCAAGGTGCTTTTGTTACTGGTGAAAGATATTTTGACTGCAATCGCTGAAGAATTTCTATATTGGAGACGCTGCGTGAGCCCTATAGTTGAGTGCCATAAAGTTGAATACTTTTATTTTTTGCAGTGTGAGGGCTCGCGATCTTCATATGAGAGCTTGTTTTCGAGTGCTTTACGATAATATTTAATCCACCATGAGAAACTCTCCACTCTTTCTTACATAGTCGACAACATTCTTTATACTGGTTTGTCTTTCCCTCGCACAGCCAGTTATCATGTTCCCATTTAATGTTGTATTTTGTTAACCGACGTTTCCCTAGTTTAAATTTCTTCATGTATGTGTCTTGCACCGATAAAACCAATTTGTCCGAAGAACTATAATCTTCTGTACTCATCAGCAAGCAAAGCGTAAAGGAATTGTGCACTATTTAATTGTGCAATTATGTCCCTAGTAGGGTATACGACATGTCCTTTTTTTATACTTTTATTCTTCGTATACGGCAATTTTGTTTTGGTTTACCTAAATTGAACGTATTGGTGCAAGGTGACGCTGAGAGATTGGAAAAGAAGTTTGGGGTTAGATTTTTGATGTATTGTTGGAGAGGTTCAATTTGTAATTCTCTATGTATTTTCGTGTTTGGAATAAACCAATGAGCTTTAATAATTCTTCGGAGACACTTATTTTCTATTACTTGAAATTTTTTCAAACGGATTGGAGCAGCGTTGCACCTAATAGGGCTGACCTAAGTCAGAGAATGTCGATTGATTCACAAATTAGAATACCACATTCTATTTAAATGAAAGATTTGGAATTTATTAACGGATATAATTTTGAAATTTTGGTGTAAGTTTTATTAGCTATTGCCTGATTATGAGATGAGCTTGTTAATTTTTTTATCTAAGAGTACACCAAGTCATTTTACTGAAATATTACTTTTTGTCCAAGACATATTAGAGCCAGTGAGTTTTAAGGATTGTTGACGTATCCAATATGCGAAGCGACCACACAACATTTCCTTTAAAAATAAACAGCGCGTTGCGATCTGCAATGGCGTCGACACGGCACCCTCCGAAGTATATTATTTTGAGGGTGCCGATCGACGCCGCTAGCTCGACGAATTATGATGCAATGCCATGACTTACTCACCCGACGATCCGACTCACCCATTGCATCATGCGACGACCGACTCACCCGCTCTGCACCTGCATGATGTAAGATATATTTCTTTCACCGTGGCACCCGCTACTGTCGCTGAGATTTCATTCGCGTGCTTATTTATTGTGTTCTTTTTTGTTGTAGTTTTTGCTTTGGGCAATTGAAAGCAAGAGATTTTACGAAAGCGTGATTTTGGTTGTACCGCGTGGGACATTCACTTTTTGTCTTAAAATGCGGGACGTCTGACAACGCTGGTACACATGGTTCGGTTACACCCCTCCATTGAAAATGGAATAAATAATTCGTTTAAGATGTTTAGTAGAAACTCTTGAGAGATAAACGGAGTGGGAAGATTCAACGATGCCTACAACATTTTTGACCGTTGCCTTTTCGTCATGGAGGATGTACCCCGAAATCAGGCATAGTATTGGTATCGTTCGTTCTCGATAATGGCTGAACTAGCATTCTAGAGTATGCGGTCTCGGTTCGCTAGTCTCATCACTGGAACAATCGGAACTGAGTGTCTTTGTGTGAGCTCTATTTAATTTTACTTGTATTCGTTTTTCTGTGTGCCATTTATTAAAGAGATTGGCTCACATTTTTACATTCCATGGCTACGTTTATTAAGGACTAAATCTCATGGTGTTTTCCTTTGAACCACTTTTGATGTCTGTAATCATTTCGGAACAATATACAAATGATATAATTTTGTTTATTTCAATATATCTAGTTTATAAAATAAGAGATATTTGGAGTAGTGATACAGGTAATTCTGGTGAGGAGTCAATATGACTAATTCTCTCGCTCATGTATTACTCATATTTTCCTTCGAGTCAATTTTGAAGAACCGCCATAAAATTGTGTGCAAATAGTTTTGTTGTGTTAATCTCAATGTATATATTTCTGTAAAATAAAATCGCGGAAGAGTGAGAGAGTGTAGACTAGGGTCAAAATTTCTAATTTTCTCTTAACCATTTGTAGCAATTTTTTATTTGTATGTTTTAGTTCAACTTTAACATATGTAAAATTTAAGGATTATAAGCGTAAGCATATTTTTCATTCGTTGAACACCACTAAACATACGCGCCATTAAATGTACAGAGCACCATCAGACATACATACGAACTATTGTGGTCGCGTAGTCAGGACGGGTATTTCTAGTTATTATTGTTTTATTTAAATTATATTTGATATAAAAGCGTGTTTTTTAGTTTTTTTAAAATCAAAGTAAAATTTCCTCTCGCTGTTTCTTTTCTTACAGAAGCTTTTAAAAATTTAAGAAAAATATTGGTTCTAAAAACCACAATATATCGATATCAATCTTGCTGCCCTGCAGATAATTCAGGATAGAGGAAAGAAAATTCAGAATGCAATCTCTCTCTTTAACTGGGAATTTTCCCCTAGTTTGTGACTGAAATCAGCGCATAACATATTTTTTTCATCTCTCGTCCATTTCCTACTATGTTGAGCTATTTGAAGTGTGCGCGGTGACGACGAAGGGCATTGGGTGAAATCCGTCGTACTGGAAAGCGCGGAGCTATGCCAGCGGGCTGAAGGACATGTGCTTCTTGCAATCGCAAGTACTATTACACGCTTGATATTTTCGGTCAACTTTTTGCCTTGCGGGTTTCTTTTTTGTCTTTGACGAAGCTTCGTCGCATTATGACCCCGCGCCTTTATCACATGGGCTGATTCCGATTGACGCTGGTGCGAAAGCCACGACATGCCTGTTCGTAATAGCTTTCGTTTTGATTGCGTGTCGGTTAATTGATAAGTCTACCACTCCATCTTAATTAAATCAGGGTGGCCACTTTCTGGAAAACATGGGAAACCGGGAAAGGTCAGGGTATTTCATTACTCTGGAAAAACAGAGAATTTGTGGACGAATGTTTGGAATTCAAGGAAAATTTTGGGATGGTTACAAAACTAGTTGTTATTCCTAAAATAGTAGAACAGCATTATTTTTTTATTCAATTTCTGTTTGTTGAGTTTCTTTTAATGTGTACTTCCTTACTGCGAAATAAGAGTGCCAACAAAACAGTTTCAGGCTTGCTTGAATATTTCTTTAAATAGTGTGAAATTCTCTTCATATCTTATCAGTGAAAGTTTTGAAAATTGTTGTGGAAAACCGGTAAAGTCAGGGAAATTTGTTTTAGGAAATAAGTGGCCAGCCTGTAAATGCTAAAGGTCAGTGAATAGTATCGACAACTTTCTATCCCCCTCCTTTCACTATATCCTTTGTAAAATGGCATGTTACTCTGCCCCAACCTGTATTAACTTCACGAATGTATTTCAAGATTAAGGTAAATTCGTAGTTGACACTTGTGATATAAACGAATATTATTGATCATATATTCAACAATAAGGTATGTTGGTCTCTTGAAGAAGAAGGTTATAGATGTTAGAAAGTGGACATGAGGTGTTGTTTCAAACTGATATGCAGTGTTTCAAGATATGGCTACAATATTTGAAATAGAAAGTTGAAATATAATATATATATATATATATATATATATATATATATATATATATATATATATATTTATATTCCAAATAATACGAGCAAATTGTGGCAGTGGTTGCTTGGGAGACGGGGGAGGGAGATATACAGATTCATTAAGACAGAGAAATTTGGAAACCGCCAGGAATGCACACGAAAAAGGGAAGGCAGATTCAAGAGACCAGCGGGCACCTTGTTTATTAACGTTTCCGAAAACGCGGTAAGGTTGCATGTGAGGCATCGCGTAGCTGATCCAAGGGACAGATAGCGAGAGCCACCCCGCATGCCCTCCGTGGCATTTGAGCAGACGGTAGATATGCTGATGGAGCCAGGACAACTAATGTTGGGACACAGAGCACAGTGATCTGTTTGCTGTGGGAAGCCTCCCAACACTCGCAGTAGCAATCTGCATTTCCCAGCTACTATTTCAAGACTCCAGTCTAAAACCACACTCCATTCAACAATTTTAGACCTGAAAGATTAGATTGATTGATGAGTGATTCCGGCGTGTCAGCTGCTAAGGTCGTTAGTCCCGTCATCTGTTTAAGTCATAGGTGTAGTGCTTGTTTTTTATCGCGGTAGGTGGCGGTGATCATCTTCCGCTGGTTGGGCAGATCCCACGCCGATCTATGTCGACTTGCGGGGATTTTCCTCAACCACGTCTGAACCACAAGCGTGGCACCGTCGCAGCCTGGACTAGCTCTAAGCTCCCGACTGGTCTCCCGACAAGTGTGGTAGTGCAGGGCGTGTAAGTGTGTGTATGAAAGGGGTACGGACAGGACAAGCGACAGGAGGAAAGAACAAGGAAAAATAGCGCGCAGTCCGTAGCTCGTTTGTTTGGGTACTGCTCATAAACGATTAGCATTAGGATTGGTATTAGAAAAGTAAATTATTTAATTTAATTTATGAGAGGGGAAATGTCATGTGTAAGTTACTTCTTTCCTTCTCTTTAAAATAAATAAAATTGGTTTCGGGTAAGAGCCTAAACAATTTCGAGCTTTGGGGTAATAACCACAACACTTTCAAAATTAATGACGTAGAAAACCCAATGTACGTAGGTTTCACTGAGATTCTACGGAAATTCGGCAGAAGAGTCTTGAACATGTTATTAGAGAACAGACTACCCTGCGAGGCGCTACCAATACTGCACTGATTTCCTTGATTAATAACATAGGTGATGGCTCAATTTCCAACGAATTCGGCGAAGAACTTCAAGCGCTCGAACCACGAACACTTTATACAGCTGCCGCCCCCCCCCCCATTCTAGTCACTGAGTGGGGGCTCGGAAGAAGGAAAACATGTGAATGCGCGCGCGTGTGTGTGTGTGCGCGCGCGGGGGAGGGAAGGAAGTTTAATAGAAAGGATTGCAAGAAGTCTCTAGTCATTAAAGGCGTATAACTGTTATAGTAATCACTATTGTATTTTCAACTAATATCCGGCGATACTCATATTTAACGCCCGTCCGCTTTGCTCATCCCGCTTGCGCCGCTTGCCTCGCCCACTTCAGTCTGCCTGTTTCGCCGCCAGTATCTGTGTCTTCCCCGACAGCCCTCACGCATTGCCCTTCCTGGATCCTCCGATCGCTTATCCTCGAATTGCTGATGCTGAATTGCTTTTGCTGTGAAAGTTGAATCACAACCACGCTAATTTTTAATTCATGTCCCCTCAGAAGTATTCTGCTAAATTTGGAAGCAATTCCCCAGTGATTCTAAAATTTTTGTGGTACATATGAACATACGCACTTTTATGTAAAAGGAGCACGAATCTGAGCACTGAGGGGGGAGGGAAAAAATGTCTTTCCTAACCATTGGGGATATATCGATGAAAACAGAATCTTAATTTTACTCCTTGGGTCGTTCAATAATGTGTTTAAATTTCTTGAGTTCCAGAATCCCTTCCCGACACTTTAACTATAAATAGTTGAAAGATGCATAAAAGTAAAAATAAAACAAACAAATAATAATAATAATAATAATAATATGTAAAAAAGCGCAAGATTAGCAACATTTGAAAAACTAGGAGTTTTCATTTCAGAGTTATAGGAAACGTATTTACATCGGTAAACGAGATTCGATTTTTCTGCATTGCTAACAAAATAGTAACCCACACCCAGTTCCACTCCGACCACTACTAATAAAAAGAATAGGTCGACAAAACGTGCCCATAGTGAAGCTACATTTATGTACAGAAGCAAAACAAGGGGCCATCTCAGCATTTGCTCAATGTATGAGGGAAACTGGACAAAATCTGATCGAGATACTGTAGGAGTCATTGACACGGAAGCTGAATTACATTTCTTGTTACAGGTATATTGAGTATTTTTTAAATTATACAATAAAAATGTAAAGTAATGCATTATTTATCATGGTTTTGTTAAAATAAACATTTTCTTTTTGATTATCCGTAAAGTTTTTAATTGTATAGAAACATTAAAACAATTTCGGCTTACACGGCTGGATAAATTATTAAAAATACCTTTTATTTCTGGGCTGTATAGCCGAGTCGAATTGCAAACTAAGGCCGGAAACACCCCTTATCCCGCTATAGCGTTTATTAATGATCCAATATTACACTATTATAAGTAGAATTAGAAATTGTATTTGAAAAATTCTGAATAAGAATTAGTTTTGGTATTCCAAGAGGCGTAGGAAGACAGTGCGTGCGGGGGTATTAACAGCAACAGCCACCACCACAAAATCACATCTCCCGAACCGTTAGGGGTATTAAGGTAAAATACTAAGTCGGTTTCATGGATAGTGCCTCTAATTAGTTTAAATTTCATGATGATAGGTTCTGTAGGATTTGAATAGATTGAGTTAAATCAGTTCCTAAAGACGAACAGACAACTTGATTTCACATGAGATTCGCTGTAGTAATCGATTAAGCGAGTTAACCCTGGATTCACAAGGCTGATTTCAAAGAATACTAACTGCAAGGCGTAGTCATTGATTTAATTAATTTAATTAAATTTCCACAAATTTGCCATAATAATGTATATAGCGAATGTCCTTTGTTGAATGTTACAAAACAGTAAATTATGACAATAATAATCTCATTTAATTATACGTGATAAAATAGTTCACGATGAGTTCTTAAACCAAGAAATGCGCTGTGAATAATACATTGTGAAGCCAAATGTAATGTTCTTGCAGATGATTTGAAAAATCTTATCTAAAACTTTAACTGATTCTTTGAATGACATAAAAGGCGTCTCTCATCCTCTGAATGTCTTTCTGATTTCTGTGTTTCCCAAACATCTTAAGACACTACAAGAAATGTTCCAAGTGCCGTCCTTAAAGACGTCGAGTAATTATTACTCGTAAACTGATGGAATAGATTGGCATTGGGGACGAAGCTTCCCACGAAAGCTCATTATTATTTTTTTTATTATTATTATTATTAGTAGTAGTAGTAGTAATAGTAGTAGTAGTAGTAGTATAACTAAGGATTTGGGTGAAATATATTACTTCAATTGATCATTCATCCTTGTTGAGATGGATTCTGCGGAAGGGGAGGAATGTAAAGAAACGTTTCTTATGCATAAAAAAGTTTTATTGCACTAGAAAACAGAGCAATATTATTTACAAAGTGTTCAGATCTCCGTTCTTCTTGTGGAAGATGAGGACGTCCTTGAAGTACATGTTGGGGGTGTAGAAGTCCCAGTTGTTGATGGGACGGTCGAAGGGGAAGCCCATGGGGTAGGTGTCGGGGTACTTGACGTCGAAGCCGACGCCGCAGCTGGCGAAGGTCTGGGGCACTTGCATGGGCCCTTCGTAGGGCGTGACCATGACAAACAGCACGAAGGGCATGCTGGTCTTGTACACCTTGGGGAGCAGCAGGCGCTGAGGGAAGCCGCAGTACTGAGCAACCTGCAAAGAAGAAAGATGAGAATGGATTGTTCCGCTCCGAGCCGGTTGATGAACTGATTGTGAAAGGAATGGTGCTAGCGTAAGAAAGAAAGCAAAGATCGTTACCTCGTCGATGTACATGTCCTCGTGGTTGTTGATGGCGTTGTCCATCTTGCGCAGCATGTCCCAGGTGGTGGAGCGGTCCTTCATGGTGAAGGTGGAGTCGTAGGAGTTGCGTGTGATGACGGTCTGTCCGGTGGTCACTGTAATGGACAAACAAACATATGAGATCCAATGCCAATACTGGAAGAGGGCAATGCAATTGAGAACACGAAAACACAATTGTGTCAGCGAAGTGAGCGCTTACCCTTGTAGGGGAAGCGATCCAACTCAACCATGTAGCGGCGCATCTCGTTAATGGTCATCTCGTTTCCGGCAGCATCGTACTTGGGGCCGAGGAAGACGCGAACCATGACGTTGGCGGTCTTGTCGGAGTTGATGGTGAACTTGTAAGTGAAGGGCTTGTAGTTGAGCCGCTGTTGGCGAGCAACGATCTTCAGGTACTGACCATCTTCATAGGAACTGACATCATAAGCGTTCATGAGATCCACGTCGAAGTCATCGAAGTAGGTGATGAGCTTGTCGGTCTCAACATTCTCAATACGAACGCCGGGGAAGGACAGCTACGGAAAGAAGAAAGAATATTTGACATGAGGAGAGTAGTCTCCAATTGTGAAAATAATAACTAGTTTGGAGGAGAGTGAATCGGTAGGTGTACGAGAGGATCGCTCACCTGTTCGACAGTGTAGCGCTCAAGTTGCTGCTTGTAGAGGCGGAACAAATAATCGATGCGAGCGCAGGCCTGGTAGTAGATGGGGTCACGCAGGGTGGAGAGGAAGTAGTTAGTGACTCCAGGCAGAGTTCCGTGCGTGTAGTGGGGATCGACAGTGCTAGCGAGAAGGCGACGCAGTTTGTTGTAGAGAGCGCCGTAGTACTTGTAGTTGACGGAGTTGTATGAGCCGGAGATCAGCTTGCCGAAGATTTCAAATCCTTGTTGTTCGTAGATGGATACTCGCGAGCCATCCTTCTGTAACGTTAAATTAAAAATTAAATGAAATACGCCTAACTGTATTAACACATATTGCAGGAAATATGATGGCATCGGCCATGACTTACGGTGATAACGTAACCCAGTTCGATTGCGTCGCGGATTCTGCGCTCGTAATCGAGGACATTGACCTTGTCGAAGTAGTAATTGTCAGTGACGTAGTAATAGTCAGGACGCGTTGGCACTTCCATTCCGTTGGCGTAGCGGAGCATGGGGGAGTAACCATACTGTGGAATGAAAAATAATTATTAGCATTCACAATACGATTATTTTTAAATATTGTTCTAATGTTATGTATTCAAAATTTTAAACTAATTGTTATGAATGGTATTTGCTTGTCAACGAACGTAGAAACATCGAGATGTTTATTAGATGAATAGTTGCCTGAAGCACGCGCACATATTCTTGTATATATGAAATATTCGATTCGTACCTTGACTGGCTTGTCGAATTTCAGGTACTCTACTTCGGGCAGTCCAAGAGCCAGGCGTTGCAAGTTGTAGCGGGCCAGGATTTGCTGCTGCACGTAGTAGAACAGTTCGCCGTAGCGGTCCACAGTGTGTCCGTAGCGCTCAGCCGTCATCCAGAAGGGGTAGAGGATGTGGAAATAGTAATAATAGGCGTTGAGACCGAGGTCCTCAGTGAAAGGAGCCATCAGATACTCGGGGTTGGCCGTCCTCATGTAGGGAGTGCGGGAGTAGTTGCTTGGGATGATGATGGTGCGGGTTTCTTGGCTGCTCTTACCAGCATCTAGAAATTATGTTCATTAAGTTTGTTTCGTAGAAGGTGCAGATAGGTATTGCCATTCAGAATACCCGTATAGCAAATTTTGGAGTAAGCAAAAATCAGGAAGGTTTTCGAAGTACTAGGTTAAAATGTTATTCCTGTAAAACTCTTCCTTAATGGTTTTGCTAAAAGACCTTTTGATTACATTTTATTTACTTTTTCCGACTAGTAAGTTATAATATCGGCCTTTTGGGAAGCGTAGTTTTCGGTACAATAAGTGTACTTACAGATCATGCGTGCTTCAACAGCCTGTTGGATGGTCTTAGCGTCAATGAAGAAATGGGGCATGATCTCGAAGATGGGAGGCAGGGTAATCTGCTTGCAGTCGTCGCGGTGCAGCACGGCCACTTGCAGAGCGTACACGAAGACTCCCTCATTGACGCGGTCGCGCGCCCAGCAAGCCGTCTGCGGACAGAAAGAAATCATTGAAGGAGGCGTGCGCTGGCGAGGGGTGGTTTCGGAAATAAATGAATAAATTTAAATGTTTGACTTTGAAATTTCATTCCGTGATTCCTATTTGCGTAATTAATTAATTGAAAACTACATGGAATGGCTTGCAATATTTTCATTACAATATTGTTACACATTTTTTTATTAACCTGCAGAAGCTGATGTTTGTTAAGAGCATATTTTGACTTTGTATTTACCTTGTAGAAGGTATCGAAGTCCTTGGCAAAGTAGAACAAATCGAAGAGAGCGAGAGCTTCCTCCATTTGGTATTCACGCAGCAAGGAGAAGATTTCACCACGGGGCAGAAGAGTGTTCTTCTTCCACATGGTGATGTAATTCTTCACGACTTGGGCGTTGTTGTACTTGTCAAGGTTGGCCTCGATGTTCCACTGGTCGCCGATGCTCTTCTGTTCGAGGTACATGTTAGGTTGATGTACTCGGACCAAGAGCTGAACGAGACCCTTCTGCTGTTTGAGGATCTCCTTCTCGGCTGAAACATAAGCGCAGTAGTCAGATCTAATTCTGTTTGCAATTGTCAAATATATGAAAGTGATCGTTTATTCCGAATTGTGTCAATACATATGTGGAAGAAAGGCATATGACTGTTGCGTGATTCTAGGCAGTTCGGATAATGACTGTGTTTCTGTTATGTTTTGTGCGGCTTATGAAATGTAGTGTGATTGCAAAATGCAGTTGCCTTCACTTTCTTATGTAAGGTGAACGTTATTGTAAGTAAATACGTAGTAAGTAAATACTTATATACTAAATAAATAGATGTAAGTGAATGTACAAATTTATTCAATTCATTAACAAAACTGTAAGATGCATGGTCCCAGGAAACTATATGAATGAATTTCTAGCTCTCGTATTGTGCACGTATTTTTTCTGTATATTTTGAATAAATATCAACTCTTAGTGATAAATGATTATTTAAAAAAATATTAAATGATAATTAAAAGATTAAAGTCTGTGAATTGTTCTTTTGCCAGTGACTAAAATGAAATAGAAAGATTACACGGATGAAAAGCTTTCAGTCATTCAGCAGTGCAAAGTAAAAGGCGAAATAAAAATCTTTAGGGCCTGGAAGAACCTGCATCTTAGGGTAAAAAATAAGTGACATTTTAATTAAATAGCTTCAATTTTTTGCGGACGCTATGTGAATATTTAGTAGCCACTAATACTGAAGAATTCCAGAGCACAAAATAACGTAGTCCCGCCAACGAAGTAAAAATGGAAATCATAATAATTTCGAAAATAAATCTGCGCAACCCAATTACTTAACCACGCTTCTTAAGTCACGGAGATAATACAACTCGAATCCTCTAGGGCCACGGATTTGCAACCGTGTGGGAGCTCCATGTTGGACACCGAACCTCTGAGCAATAGGGATAAAAGGCAATGACATTGTGTGACAAAGTGACTACGTACATAACAAGGAGAACTTCTCCATATTTAATGACTTATGACTAAGTTCAAAGAGAAAACATCTGCATTCGGCTTGGAACTTTGAAAGGAGAGTAATATAAATAAAAACGAAAAAATGTAATAAAAAGTCTATTTTTAAGAATTTTGCTGAATTTTGTCATGGTGACTGTGTACTTGTGAAGATGTTTTCGCCCGGAGTGGGCGCTGCACTTACCGACAACCTTCTTGTAATGCCCCTGGGGCATCACGTGGGCGGAGACCGCCAGCGCGAGGAGCGCGAGGAAGGCGACTGCGGTCTTCATGGCTGTGGGCGCGGTACGGTCGAGTGTTGGGTTGGCTGGGCTTATATAGGACTGCTGATCGCCTTATCATCCGCCACATAATGGCTGGGGACGTGTGGAGGAGAGTCTGCATCGTAGAGGTCATGGTCACGAAATGTGTTGGCATGCGAACATATTTTCTTTCAATCTATGCATTGCTGAAGATATAGTTTTACGAATCATAAGGCGGTAACGGTGTTATTCATTGTCAGTGGCTCTCGCAAGAAAGTTGCCGTGGGGCTCTACCGTTCATCCAAAAGCCGACTCTACTTTCACTAACGCGGATTTTACTTTGTCGCCTACTACGTACGTTGTAGGGAGAAAGTTGTGAAATGCTGTAGCGAAAAACGGTGATTGATCGGGAGAAAATATACCTGACACAGAATCAGTTCATACTTCCTGTCTGTAGGATTTGATTCTCTGTCACACACTGTGTTGTAGGAATACACTTTTTGTGGGATTTATTGGGAAAATTGTTTTTTAACAAATGTTCTGTCAGGCTGTGAACAAAACAAGCGGCTAAACTGTTGGTAGGATTTTCACCAGTATTAATAATCGCCGATCGATGTAGGTGATATTAAATTTGTTTGTATTTTTATATTTAGGGGTACTTTACATGAAGACCCAACAACATTTTCTAAAAAAGTCTCTACTGATTTTCTTTATTTTAGTCACTTAAAACAGATTACGCGAATAAAAATGGCGCATATCTGATTTTCGTCTAACGTTCTGAATTTTAGAGAATTGCGAAAGTTTGAATTTTTTCGGTGTTTTCTTACGACTTCAATATTGAATAAGTAGACTTTGTTAATGAAATCAGTTTTGCAATGATAAATATTGAAGAATGGTCTAGTACAATTGATTTCAAAATATATTAGTTTAATTTTGTGTTAAATGCAAGAAACGTTTTTAAAAAAATTGAAGTTGGATTCGAATTTTTGAGTTTTTGCAAAGTAGTTTCATAAACATTACTGAATTCTATTTGTTCTTGAATTATCTGAATTTTGAAAATGGCAAATGCTCAAATTTGTTTATTTTAATTTGATGTTTAATGACCGGTAAAATGTTTTGTTAATTTGAGTAATTTTTAGTAGTGGTTATGCTGAACTGCTTCGTAGTCATAATAAGCGACACCGATTCTCTGGGTGTTCGAGGTTTCTGGTGACTAGTTTCGCTACTAGTTTCTGTATCAAGGGCTCATGAAATGTTTTTGACCACACTTGTTAAAGGAAATAATTTACTACAAATAGGAACAAGTGTTATCTACCTTTTGTATATCAGGACCAAAAAATAGAAGTTTTCTGTGCGATAATCGCCATTTTTCTCGCAATATTACAATACATTCTCTCTACTGCGTAAGTAGTATGCGAGAAAGTAAAAACCGACAAATGTCCCAGGTTGGATATCGTGTGCAGATATTCTAATATATATAGAGAGTCATCGAAAGACTAGTAGTAAATAGGCGTGAAATAATTATTTATGTGATACATGACTATAATAAATGTTCTTCAATATAATATTCCCTATGTTTAGCTTGTGTTTACTTTCTGAAATTGTTTTCGCGCCTCCCCGACGAAGCTTGGCCTCGCATTACCTCCTAAATTGTATATGAAGTTTGCTCCGCAGGTAAAAGTATAGATAAGGGAAACATGTAAGAAGAAAGGAGAATCAATATCGGTAGTTTTTTTATATTATTATTTAAAGAAGTTGTGAAAAGATTCAAAATCGGCAACATTGTATTTTCAAGATCATTTAGAACTCTAAGACTTGGGTTTGAGACGCACTGAAAGCAATTCGGAAACATAGGTCAATGATAAATTACCATCCGACCGGCAAGATATTTCGTGCCCAAAAATTCATCTGCAGCCTTAGAAGCACAACCGGCATCAGCCCAGGGAGTTAGTAATTTTTGATTAGTGTGTGATAATGTATTGAAATACAACATCAACATATATGAAAAGAAATAAAAAGGGTTCAGAAAATGCGGACAAGAAAGGAATGCTAAAGATCATTGATTTCATTTTTTGAAAATTTGGAAGTAAGCGGATGAAAATAAACAAGCGTTTCGGGTGTATACAAACATACATAAACCAGATTTATGTGCATTTTGCTTAATTCTGAGAACATCCATCTACCCATTACAGGATAAGTTCAACTTCGTAAATAATAGTCACACTCTTGGTCATTATTGAAAAAGTCACTCAGTTACTATACGTATGGACATAAGTGAAGATGAACATTTTATGACGAGAATGGGATAAAGTAGCACGTAAGATCTATGGTGCCGCGGGTGGACAATAAAAAGAAAAGAATCAATACGTAATATTTGATCCTAATTATTTTAGACAATCGACAAAGAAAGTTATTTCAAAAATAAAAATAAAAAAAAAAACGCCGTTTCCGTCGCACGATTACGATTCATTCTCTTCTTAGGAAGCAAGGATGAGAACGTAAAAGAGGATTTTTAAATATGTTATGAACAACGCTTGGAGAACATATATTTTCATAATAAGGTTTCCCGTAAATAGTTAATTTAATAGTTAAAATACATTTATTTTGAAATCACTTTCGATCTTGTTTATCTAAAATAATTGGGGCCAACTATTATACATTCATATAGTGATACAATCAATTCACGAGAAACAAAATCAGTCATAGCAAAGCTGTATGTAAAGAAGAATTGACAAGATTCTTATATGAGAATTAAAGGAAGATAAAAAAAGGAAAGGAGATTAAGATGACAGTAAAACTGAAAATGAACTTAGCACTTTTTAAATATCGGTACGTAGTAATAAGAGAGAGGATGCTCAGTTGTGTCAGGGTCGTGATTAAATAAGGGAGAGTGGCGACAACACAATTAACGCTCCCGTTTTGCTGTTTTTTAGGCGTAATTTCCTCGCTTATTCACTGTTGTATACTGTAAAGAATAAGATGCACATTAATAATATATTTTTCGTTTGTTGCGATGAACGGAATGTCACCGAAGGTTGGACGATGTCTTGGGGTCGATAAGAACTTTCCTGTGTGACGCAGATCGCGATAAGTCATCTCGTGTCAATTGGAGTTACAAGTATCGTCTCGATTTTCTCATAGTTGGAATGTTGCCATTTACTTATCAGAATAAAAACATTAAAAAAGCGAATGGAGATTTAATTAAGTATAGTTTTATTGTTGACCATTGGAAAAATTTCACGTAATTACAAAACTAATCAAGTAGGTTATTGGAAACATTGTTTACCGCCTTTATTAAATCACTGCTAATGGAGATCCGATCAGTGTGTTGTAAAGTGCCTCGGTTGACTCAGCGGGGCATGAGTGTTGTGTAGGAACAGATCGCTAGCAGCTGTGCGAATACCCCAGTGCGAATATTTGTCTTTTACGTTCTAGTATAGATAATGTAAAGGGAAATTATGTAATGCAGCAAAAAATCTACGAGATTTTAACAGAAAATAACGTTTCGGAGGTTCTTGATACATAAAAAGTGTTTTTAACGTACATTCTGTTCCAATAATGTAGTAAATGACTCCCTCTAACACGTCATTGTGGGTCCTTGTTACCGATTTTCTTTTTTCAAAACGCCCTCCCGTCCATGAACTACACTAGCGCGTAGCTCCTATTGGTAGGATTTGTTTTCCAAAATGGGTAATTCCTCGTCGATCTGGCTGGACGTAAAGCTTTGTAAATTTGAGAAAAATTCTTTTAAATTTGGCGATATTTTTCGAATCGATTTCGAGATTTCAACGGAAATACGCGTTTTGGGTCCCCTGATACACAAAAAGTGGTTATTTTCGAAACGTCCGTCCGTCCTTCTTTGTCTGCCCGGTGTATGTGAACAACACCAGCGCCTGCGGACCATGCGTAGGATTTTTTCCAAATTGAAGAAACCCCTGTCCATCTGGCCTGAGTCGAAGCTCTGCGATTTTGAAAAAGATTCATTAATTTTTGGGGGAACTTCACATGAAGCTCCCCTGACAGTTTCAAAATTTTTATTTTCTCATTTTTTTCTTTAAATGTCTTGTAAGAATAGAATAAAATACACTTATAGGTGTATTTTGTCATAGGTCCGATTTTCACTGGTAACTCTGAATTTTCGATAAATGCAAAGGTTTTAATTTTTTTCGGCGCCTTCCTACAACTGCAAAATTGCAGATAGAGATTTTTCCTTCAAATTAAATTTGTTGTCCATGATGAGTTCTATCATTAAGGTCCTGTACATTTTTTTATAATTTTAGTACTCTTCGCGCAATATTGCGAGCAATATGTGCAATTAAAAAGAAGACTTTTTCGAAAACTGCTCCAAATTTTTTCTTTAAACTTTTGGTAGGGATAGTGCGAAATGAACACGATGAGGCGACATACACACCATTTAGTTCTATTCCTTTGTTTTTGCAAATATTAGAAAAAAATTGCCTTGGCTGAATTCTGCATGTCAACTGCCATGAAACGATTCAAAGTTTAACTTTAAAACATTTAAAAAAACTCAATGTAATGGGTATTAATACACTCGTGTGAAGTTTACGATACTCTCTTGTTCCTCACCCGTATCGTGATATCACAATCGTGTATTATTACCCATCATTATATCATCGTTTCATAATGTACTAATATGTAACTACTATATATTCATGAATACAGTCCATACCTTATACAATGAATACAATGCCAGAAATATATTTTTACTTTCTCGCGCTTTTTGATTTAAAGTTTTGAATAAAAAAAATATTGCTTGAAGCTGTTTATTTTATTAAACATTAATTTAAACTCATTAATTTAATTAATGAGTTTTACATAACATCATGACTGACGTGTTAAAATTATAACATAACCATTACTAATGGCGAGGAATACGTGCAGTTTTAGCACCACTAGTTTTTCTAAATGAAATGTGTTCATTAAAAACAGATCTTCAAATAAGGTCATTGAAGGTCATGTTGAGGTTTTGAAAATATTAGTATTTTTTGTGTAATGTGGCGACACAGTCGCCCGCTCACAATTTTTCGTGATCGTAAAATGCTGGTGCTACGCATTTGAATGCTACGTAAGTTAGAATTTGTATATTATTTCATATTTTATTTTATTATTATATTTATATTGTTTCATTTTAAATTACGTCATTTAATTATGTTAAATGTGAAGACAAAAAGTATGATTTCGCTTTGCTTAATAAGATGTGGGAATTAAGAGCAATGCATGTAAAACTAGTAGTGCTACAGAATAGCACAGACTTTCGTGTATTAGTTTTCTATTTCCTTCGGTCTCGGCTTACTATCCAGAATTGCCACATACTCGTGCCAGCAACCGGAATTGCCACATACTCGTGTCAAACCTTTGCTAGGGGTAGTGCTAAATGTACCCTGTGAGATGACATAAACGCCATATTGCTCTATTCTTTTGTTTTTTCAAAAATTGCAAAAATGTAATTTTTTGTCTTGTCTCTCACGTCGTTAATATTTACATAAGGGGAGATTTGTTTACATTATTATTAGGAGTTCCATTAGAACTTACATTTAGGAGTTCAAATGCATGAAAAAATGTCAAGTAAAGATTCTCGAAAACTCAACTGTTTTCTGTGATAACTAGCTCAAAATTCCGTATTTCAGAAACGCTCTATTTTCTCATAAGGGGCTCCAAATTTTTTCTTCAAAATGTTGGAACGGATAGTGCTAATTGCACTCTTTAATATGACGTTAAGTTTATTTGGGAGTATTTTTTTGTTTTTTCAAAAAATACACAAACGTAATTTTTTTGAAAGATATCTCACATCTTTAATATGCACAATACCAGCAATTTGTAAACACTTTTGTATTTGCGAGAGTATGTGCTTCAAATGACTTCAAAAAGAAGATTTTTGAAAACTGAAAAACTTTCTGTGAAAATGAGCTTCAAATGTCGCATTTTTAGTTGCGCTTCATGCCCATTTTCTTAACAACGGTTGCAAATTTTTAAAGGAAAATCCAGGAAAAGGTTTTTGTGTTCTTTAATAATTTAAAATAAATATTTCCGTTCTGCCATTAGGAAACAGAAAAATTAAGAAAATGTCAACAACATGTAGTTAGGGCTGCGATGGAAGGCAGCTGGCACGAGTATGTGACAATTCCGGATAGCTAGCCGAGACCGAAGGAAATAGAAGACTAATTCGCGAATGTCTGTGCCATTCGGTAGCACCACTAGTTTTTCTTAATTCAGCAACTGAATTTACCCACTTTTTTGTTATCACAGCCTGGCGACGATTTTTTTCTGGCGAAAATAAGCCATTTTTTCGCGCAGCATTACATAACTTTCCCTATGCTCCGTATATTACGTACGTATACGGGAAAGTGAAAATGAGTACTTTTGATTAATGTAAAAATAGTATATTTAATTATTATATTGTTATATCTATTTTTATTTTCTCGCTAGTATCTACAATAGTAATTGGCCTTTTAAAACCCTCTATTTTAAGCAACATCTAAACCTAGTTTTCAAAACACCATTACAATGTTCCACAGTTGTTCTCACAGTTTTATGTTGAATATTTGTTGGAGTGAGTTAGGCTCTGGATTATTAAAAGGTACTATTAGCAGTGACCTTAAACCCAGAATCTCCAATCAAAAAATAATCTGTGTGCTCATGAACATGAATGTGTTTAATTTGGAATTTTGCCATATAAATGAATCATGTGTAGAACCGGAATATTTAGCATTAATATTTAATATTTTTAAATTTGCATCACATACTAAGTGAACATTTATTGAATGATACCCTTTCCGATTTACATAAAGATGTTCTGGATCCTGTGGATGATTTACTTTAGGTGGGAAAGTAGCAATCTGGGTGCAATCAATACATCCAATTACTCCAGGGAAAGAGGACTTCTGATAATAGTTGGATCTAATTTGATTGAGTGATAATAATGTGTGAAGATAATGTGGTTATGGTAATGCTGTTTATCATTCGTGATGAATCACACTGCTCTAAACCCCACTCGTGATAATGCGAACGGAAATCACGACCACTCGAGATAGGTCGAGCGGTTAAGAATACGGAAACTAGCGTTTCTTTTGTGATGACGTCAGTCTCGAACGTTCGAGATGATCTCGAGCTGTTAAGAATAGGGTTATAACAGAAGGCGATAATGACTGCTGCCTTTAAATTAATACTCTGGAGAATATTACAAGACTGTAGTGTTTAATAATTACTATTACAAATTTTTCGATGTATTTGCATTTGTTTGCCAACGCTATCAGTATCGTTTTATTAATTAACTTGTAATTATTTTATTTATGTAATATTGCTTACGCGTAATATTGTAAGGCTATAAACGGGATATGTTCGTGATTAATATTGAATTGAATTGAATATTTATTTTATTGGCTTTAACCTTAATTATACGCCATTATACAATTATGTACATCATTAATCAATGAAACAATCAGAGCAATAGGCTACTGTTACTCAAAAGCATAAAAAATTACAAACACAGAAATTACAAAAACACATTAATTACAAAAAAACAACATAAAACTAACAAAACTCGTAGTGTATTTACATTACATGTTAACAGGTCATGTGTTACAATAAGTTTTCAAAAACCATGACTTTTAATAGCATTCTATTACAGAAGCTTAATTATACGCCAGTACACAGTTATGAAATCATTAATCAATGAAATGGTCAAATCAGTACAATTTCTCAAAAATAGAAAAAGTATGAAAACACAAAACATTAATTACAAAAAACCTAGTTAAAAAAGTTAAATATTAATTTATTATTTTCTTTGATAAATATTTTAAATACTCAGATATTCATCTTATTCACATTCAAATTAGTATCAGTTATCTTTTCGTCAGTTTAGTTATTCAATTTAGTTTCAGATACAGTAAATTCATTCAAATAGAGCAAATGACCGTAACTTAAAGACAGATTTAAGAAAATGGAAAAATGATTGAATATTGTTTTGATCATTTAGTCTCAATGGTTCCAGGATGTTTTGATTTTTTACCACATTGTTTCTTAATGGTTCATAAATTGGGCGAAGTTTTATAATATGTTCTAAAGTTTCCTGTTGATTGAGATTGCATACCATAGATCTTTCTAGTTCCGATAGTTTATAGGTTATGTTTTTGAATTTTAGTTTTACGGTGTTTAAACCAGCAAGCTTAATTTGTGCCATTATTTTGATTTGTGCAAATGGTATTTTCGAGTATACGTATGGTTCACATTTAGGGGATTCTGTATCTTTTATTAATTTGTTAATTGGACTATAGGATGAGAATGTTACTCTGTTTAGATCCTTTTGAAAGACATTATCTGCGTACAGATTGCAAATATGTGAAATAGTCATCTCAATCTTACTCGAATCTAGTAGATCAGTAAACAGCTGATCGCTACCGAGGAACTCGAGGTTGGTTTTCACCCAGTTATATTTTCGATTATGGGTATTGATTAATATTGATTATTGATTGGGTATTGATTACGGGTCGTGATCAATATTAATACTAGCGTACCCGTGCGAGAACTCTCGCATCATAAACCCGCCCTTTTTCTATCCATTTGTCTATCCTTTCCATTAAGAAGAAAAAAATTAATGAAACATGTTTTTTGTTTAAAAATGTATAAATGTTACTACTAATGTACTTACAGAATATCAAACAACAATGACAATGCAATTGATGTTGAAAACAAATTTTCATTAAAGGTTTATTCAGCTTTATAGTGAGATGTTCTTGGAACATTTCATACTTCTTTAAAAACACTTGAAGAAATTATTCAATCTTCCTTGAGAGTTAGCTTTCCGCTTTCCTTTATAGTCGCAAAAATATTAGAAAAGATTTTTACTCTTGAAGAAAGAAAAAAGAAAAAAAAAAGTAAAGTAGTGCGAAAATGTGGGATCGGGTAAGTACAAACCTACTCTTAGCAATATTATTTAACTTTCCTTGATTTGTTTTGAGGAACAGAGGGGAGTTTTGGAGAGTCAGGGTGCCAACTTGCTGGATTGCAAAATTGAAAAATTATTTGTATACTAAGAAGTACTGGACTATTTTCTGCGTTAAATACCATTTGTTACCATTAGAAACAATTTAGTAGGCTTAGACTTCACTTCTGTACTTGGGAATGTTGCTCAAACGATGTTTGCATATTGAATATCTTAACGAACCGACACCTTGAGTTTAATATCAAATGGGGTATTATTTACAATATGAGTTTACAGCTGGGCGTTGATGTACATACTTCCAGATACCGCCAACATTTAAATCGTACTTTTGGACTATGATCGTTGGCAGTTGTCGAGTGACTGGCGTTATTCTTTCTATAATTTTAAATTTACTTGCTTTTTTAAATTAATTCACATTGTATTGTAGGCTAGCGCGTTTTGATTTTTGTTTCTCGTTTATTTCAAGCTATTTTACTTAAGCTAATTTAAAAAGTTTATTTGTGTTGTGCCAGCACACACGTTTTCTGCTACTACTTCCCCGTACCCGTGCGAGAACTCTCGCACGTTTAAGTCCACATTCATCCCTATCCTTCTATTTCCATTCTAAGAGGGAAATTTTTTAACGAATCGTGTTTATTTTTTTATGTATAAAGGTAACATGCAATGTACTAACACAATATCAAATAAAAATAAAAAACAATTCAATTGATGTTTAAAATAGATTTTCAATAAAGATTTATTCAGTATCGTGGAGATTTTTCTTGGAACAATTCACAACACTTCCTTAAAGACAAATAATTTTGAAGTAATTATTCAATATTCTTTGACAGTTAGCTTTTAGATTATTCTGATAATTACAAAAAATATTAGCCTTTTACTTTTGAGAAAGCTACGTGTATAAACCCGTTGACTTGAAAATTTCATCGAATCACTGCTGAAAATGAAAATACTGGTACAGGTATAACAAACACAGTCTTCACTTTTCACTGTACACCCACGTTCGTCCAGAATTACGTACACAGCACTTATAGACCACGGCAGAACGGTAATTGATTTCTTTACACGCTTAAGAAACAATCTTCGTAGGTATCAAGCAACTATAATAGTACTAGTTGTTGCTGGATAGCAAATCTTGAATTAATGATTATGCTAATAAACCTCGTCAGTCTGCAGAAACCACGTTGTATACTCAAACCGTAAATATAAGATGGAGGAATCTAAGCCTTCTAAATGTGTTATCACAAATATGGCTATCAGCAAAAAGGGCTGAAATTTTTAGGGGCATTGGTGGTATCCAAGCGCCGAAATGAAAATTTAATCGAATGTTCAAGAATGTCTCATATTGTAGATGATATTGTGAAAAACGTTTCTTTGAGGCTTTTGAACTAGAAATTTTAGTTTTGAATAGGAGTTATTTGACGATAAAATTTTAGGTTTATATAGGAGTTATTTGACGATATAGAATTGGAAACATTTGCAAGTATTGCGGATTGCATTTGTCATGAATTATTAGATGCGTTTTTTAAAAAAATCCTTCATCTTTTTAAAGTCAAAGTGCAATTCGTTACACGTCTCTCTGAAATTCTCTTACTTTAGAGACATCATTTATAAAGATTGGTGGCGTGTGACAGCCGCAAAGGAAATGTATACTACTGAAATAATATAGGAGACGATAATCGGATATGTTCTTGCATAACTGCATACCCTATCCTATGAATTCAGTGCCAGAAGTTTTTTTAAATTTTTATTTAAAAAAATCTATTGCTTGAAAGTATTTAATTTTCGCACAAAATGTTCTACGGTTTCTAATGAGTTTTACAAGAAATGATAACTGAGTTCTGTTAATTCGGAGAGAAATTGTGGTGTGGTTTTATATACCCATTACTAAATGCGAGAGTGTATTTGCTGTTTGAGCTCTTCTAGTTTTGTTGAGATATGTTGTTTCCATATTAGACTTTGGTCAAGGTGAAATTCCAAGTATTTTACCGCTACTTTCATTACCAAATATTTTACCGAGTTTCATCAGTATTCAGAATTCTTTGTATTGATCAAGGGCTCATTGTCATCATTACTCCATTGTAACAAAATTATGAATCATCATAAAAGAATTGTTAGAGCATAGTTAATATTGCTTTTCAGAGCAATGATTTTTTCATAGTTTGTTGTAGATCAGTAAAGGATTTATCACTTAAAAATTCGAATATCTCAGAACAATGAAAATTTGACTTTTATCGTTATTCCCTCCCCCCCATGACTCCATGTTTTATGTAGAGCTGTGTGTATATAAATGATATGAAGTATCCGCGTAAGTAAGAATGAAGTATGAATTTGATTTCTCAATGTAAATATTAAAATTAAGCAGTAACACTTGATGCGTTTGTATTGCGCACCTTGCGTTCTATAGCTTTTCTATTTTATTGTGTTATTTAATGTACTATATTGTATTTGAAAAATCTACCAGCGGGTGTGAAACTTGATGAATCTCTCTCTAAGATTCAGAACTACTTCTGGTGGTGACATACAATCACCACGATGCTTAATATTTCGGAGACTTTTGTAATTTGTGATGTTCTACGAAAGATTGCATTCGGATTAAATTTAGGATAGGGGAATGTTTTCTCAGAAAATAATACGAAATTGCGGAGAAAATATTTATTTAGCTAAACTGTCATGTCGTTGAGAGTATTTACACGTTGATGGTCAAGTCACCCTTCTTCTTGTGGAAGATGAGGACGTCCTTGAAGTACATGTTGGGGGTGTAGAAGTCCCAGTTGTTGATGGGGCGGTCGAACGGGTAGCCCATGGGGTAGGCGTCGGGGTACTTGACGTCGAAACCGACGCCGCAGCTGGCGAAGGTCTGGGGCACTTCCATGGGCCCTTCGTAGGGCGTGACCATGACGAACAGCACGAAGGGCATGCTGGTCTTGTACACCTTGGGGAGCAGCAGGCGCTGAGGGAAGCCGCAGTACTGAGCGACCTGAAACATAGGTTACTTCAGCTTGTGCTCCAGGTTACCGGTAGCGAGTTGTAGTTGTGGAAGTCGTCCTTATGATATTGATTGCGTTAATACTTCATACGTACGTCATCAATAAACATCTCCTCGTGGTTGTGGATGGCGTTGTTAACCTTTCGCAGCTGATCCCACATTGAACTGCGGTCCTTCATGACCCAGGTAGAGTCGTGGGAGTTGCGAGTGATGACAGTCTGACCGTTGATCACTAAAAAAAATAAACATGTATTCATTAATTCAGAGCACCATCTATCACAAGTAAAGTAGGAGATTCGTGTTGCATGACCCTTATTATTTCTTACGTTTGTATGGGAAGCGGTCCATCTCAACCATGTACGGGCGCATTTGTTCGAAGTTCAACTCTTGGCCAGCAGCATCATACTTAGGTCCCAGGAAGACGCGAACCATGACGTTAGCGGATTTGTCGGAGTTGATGGTGAACTTGTATGTGAATGGCTTGTAGTTGAGTCGCTGGGTGCGGGCAATGATCTTGAGACGCTCGCCGTCTTCAATGGAGCTGACATCAATTGCGTTCATGAGATCCACGTCGAATTCGTCAAAGTAGGTGACGAGCTTGTCAACTTCAACGTTCTCGATGCGCACACCAGGGAAGGCCAGCTGAAAAGAGAAATGCGTTTGTGGTTGTGTCCGGAAAATGCGTTGTAAATAATACCTTCTAAATAAAACATCTGAATTGAGGTTTTAATTTTGCTTGTTTTCAACTAGTAATTATTTTAGTTTTTCGCTTAATTCATGGATTGTTTTGCTATGTTGTTTGTATTTGTCATTATTCTCACTAGAATTTAACGCTATGAGTTTTTTGAGATCGTTTATAAATAGTACCTGATCGACAGTGTAGCGGTCCAACTTAGACTTGTAGCGACGGAACAGGTAGTCGACACGGGCGCAGACCTGGTAGTAGGCAGGGTCACGCAGCACAGACACGAAGTGCTCGGTTACTCCGGGAGCGACGCCGTGCATGTGGTTGGGATCGACAGCGAAAGACAGTAGGCGGCGCAGTTTGGTATAAAGGGCGCCGTAATACTGGTAGTTGACAGAGTTGTACGTTCCGGAAATCAGTCTGCCCAAAATTTCAAAACCCTCCGGTTCGTAAATGGACACCTTTGATCCGTCTTTCTGTAACAATAACATAATGATAGTTCAGTTTTTGAATTTGATAGTTCAATTTTCGAGCCATTTTGTAGAGACTTTTTTGTTGTTGCTGTTATACTCGTATTAACTTACTTTGATCACGTAGCCAAGATCGATGGCATCGCGGATTCTGCGCTCGATGTCGATGGTCTGGATCTTGTCGAATTCGTAGTTATCGGAGATGTAGTAGTTGTCGGGGCGAATAGGCAGTTCCAGGCCATTGGCGTAACGCAACTGAGATGAGTATCCGTACTGTGGATGGATAATTTCGAATTTTAGTTACTAATTCTCTGGAATTCTCAGGAAGAGTAATAATAAAAAAATATGCGCTCAAATCCATTACCTTGATGGGCTGATTGAATTTCAGGTATTCTACTTCGGGCAGTCCAAGAGCCAGGCGCTGCAAGTTGTAACGGGCCAGGATTTGCTGCTGCACGTAGTAGTACATCTCGCCGTAGCGGTCCACGGTGTGTCCGTAGCGCTCAGCCGTCATCCAGAAGGGGTAGAAGAGATGGAAGTATGCGTAATATGCGTTGAGACCGATATCTTCTGTCCATGGAGTGATCAGGTACTCGGGGTTGACCTTCATGTAAGGGATGCGAGTGTAGTTTGTGGGGATGATGACAGTGCGGGTCTGTTGGCTGGAAACTCCGGCATCTGAAAGTAATGGGCAATTAATAGGTTGGCTTGACAGTTTTTGACTTGGTATTGAGCACTCTACTTGATATTCTAATGAAACTTACATTGCATTCGAGCTTCGATGGCCTGTTGGATGGTTCTAGCGTCAATGAAAAGGTGGGGCAAGATCTCGAAGATGGGCGGCAACAAGATCTGTTTGGTGTCTTGGCGGTGCAATACTGCTACGTGCAGAGAGTACACGAAAATGCCCTCGTTGACGCGGTCACGCGCCCAGCAAGCCGTCTGCAAAAAGTTAGAAATTAGGTATAATACTTGTACGTAATTCAATTTAGCACTTAGTAGCACAAGCAATTATTGCTGTGCTACTAAGTTCTAAATTAAATTACATGAATGTATGTAATAAAATAATTCACAAATTTCATTTGTGTTAAAGTCTTTTTGGAATTTGTATAAATTATTTAGTTTGATTTTCTTTGAAATTATTGGGAGCGGTTCTCACCTTGTAGAAGGTATCGTAGTCCTTAGCGAAGTAGAAGAGGTCGATCAGGGCGACAGCTTCCTCCATGTGGTTGTCTCGCAGCACGGAGAAGATCTCGCCTCTGGGCAGAAGGGAGTTCTTCTTCCACATGGTGATGTATTTTTTCACGACTTGGTTGTCGCTGTAGCTGTCGAGCTGAGCTTCCAGGTTCCACTGGTCGCCAACGCTCTTTTGTTCAAGGTACATGTTGGGTTGATGTACCCGAACTAAGAGCTGGATAAGGTCTCTCTGTTGCTGGAGGATCTTTTGGTCGGCTGTAAAATGAGTGTAATGTTTTAATAAGTACACTGTTCAAAATTTGATTTCATTATTTATAAATAGCAGTATGTAATTCAGTCTGTGGTTTCGTAGTTCAGGTCTTTGTCAAATGTTCTTGAATGTGTAATATTTTGCTACTCGAAGTATATTTTGTGAGTGTTTCTTTTCGACTTCGAAGAAACATAATATGAAGATTTTAAAAAAATGTCGACATTTCATTGACGATAGTTATCAAAATCTTAGAAAGTGATGCGAAACGCGAATATATATGTACGATTTGAAATGGATATACACAAAGAAAAAACTGTTAAAAATGTGGCAGATTTAATGAGAAATGTTAAAGTAATGAAGTTCAATTCTGGGACGTACAGTATTGTAATTGTGAAGCGGTAATAGACACAACGAGCACACCAGTGGCCTAACTGCAATGAATCGATGGCAGTTATGCCACTGTTGTTGTCGTTGCGTCCATTGTAGTGTGTTTTAGTGGCCAGTACACTTACCGACAACCTTCTTGTGGTGCACATTCTGCGCCACGTGGGCGGAGACCGCCAGCGCGAAGAGCGCGAGGAAGGCTACTGCGGTCTTCATGGCTGTGGGCGCGGTACGCTTCTGTGGGGGACGAGCCCTGCTTTTATACTATATGGCACTGCCACGAAGATCTTATCGCCGTGCCCCATGCGCCGAAGGGTGGGGCGAACGAATACAACGGGCTGCGACATCTCATCGCGGTTCTTAGTTCTTTTCCTAATGAGTCTGTCACAGTCTTTATCTGCATTCCTCTGGATGATTTCCTAGTTTCGTACGTGTTTGTGTTGTGCCTGGAAATTAGAAATTTTCATGAGAAGTACGTCACTCTTAGAGAATTTGTGTAACTATGTGGATATGTTGTGATGGAGGGAAAAGTGATTAAAGATTTTTATTTATGCCATAGTATGTTACGCGTATTGAAGTGTTTGTGTCTTAATTTCTAAATTTTGTGGTTAATATAATGCGTATAGACTTTCCTTAAAAGCTCTAACACACCTTTTAAAATCCACATTTAAATATTCAAAATCCATATTTTCGTAGATCTATTCCCCAAAAAATAAAAAAGTGAACTATGACTTTTGAACTGATTGTATTCTTTCTATCTTTATCGACTACAAATCATTTACTATTCTTATCTATTACTTGTATTAATTTCGAATATTGATGGTTGGATTTTCTTTTTCGATGAAATATTGATTATATTATTCTACGCTGCAATTACCCATTATCTTTTCTCTTTAGAATGTTATTTTCCTTTTTCGCGGATGTAAATTTGGACGGTGTTTTGAGAGTTTTCATTTCTGTAGCATTTGAAATTACGTGTAGGATTCTTTCCCTTTTGTGTTTATAAACGAGCTGAAATTACTTCGGTAGGTTCTGAGCACTGTTGCCAAATGCCGAAAGTGGGAATGAGGAAAGGAAACCGGGAAAATGCAGAATATTCCACATGAACCCTCCAGGGGGAGCTATTAGTTTCATTGGGTGAGCTGAACTGCGGTGGCCAATGCGATTCTTCTATGCATATATAAACAATGTGCGTGTACAGAACCCGATCGTAAGTACCCATACATTTGGAATCGGTTGAGCGAGGCAAAGATTGCATTGACAATTAATATTACAATTAATTTACAATTGACATTAGAAATTTTCATGAGAAGCTAGGGAAAAGCTAAGGGAAAAATAATTGTCCTTTTCTATCTCGCATGAAAGGCAGGATAGAAAAGGGCAATGAGAAAAAGGTACAGTTGCTTAGAAACGCATGAAATAAAAAAGGATAATTGATTCTTCTTAGTGTTCTTAGTCATAGTCGTGGGTACGTGTTCAGGCTTTTATGCGGATAGGATTTTCTCCGCTCTGTGATTGGATCATTGGTTGGTGAATATCTCCGATAGCTAACCATACACAGTGCGGAGAAAATCGTCGTCGAGGAAAAATTGCGGAATTTTTGGCTATCGGGGAGGTATGTGGATTGGACCTCAAAAAGGCTGAAGAAAAAGCGAAAAATGCAGAATCTGGCAACATTGATTCTGAGGGACGTGGCAAGGAGTGGAAGGTGCGTCAATATTTTGAATCCATTACTTCGTATGTTGAATGCTTAGAAAGTTTGTACGACTTTTTGATTCCATAAGTAATTTATTGTATGTTTTTGCAATTCTTATTATTTGAATATCGTACATAGTACATTGAATATCGTTCATAGTATACCTGCATTCTGCTTCAGAGAAACGTACACCTAATTGTAGAATTATATACACCGTATATTCTTCAATAAATAGCTGTTGTGAATACGTATTGAAGCGTTCACATTATGATAGTTTGTAGCATAACTGATAGTACTCATATATACAAACAGTATAGAGCGAATTATTTGCAACCTCAGGACGCACTGATTTGGATATTATACATTGCCAAATATTTTACATTGTATTGACACTAGTTCTATCTTCTGAGATAGAATTACTTGTAATAATAACCAGATTGCAGCCACAAGGGGTTTCGTTTCGTAGTTATACTACAAGGCGTTCGTCTTGTAGTATAACTACAGGTGTATATCTTTGAATAATATGCATTCAATGTTACCTGAAGAATTCGATCGCTGGAATGAGAAGATATGTTACATTTCTGTTGTTATCTATTGAGAAACATATTTGGTGGATGGTAAAATAAGACGTGTTAATTGTTTTCAGAATTAGTTTTCATTGTGGGTGAAAAGGGAAAAAAGGGGGTAAAGTCACAATTGTTTTATAGTGCACAATTTATTGTAACAAATGTTATCTCAATGCTATTGAATGTTCCTGCTAAATTTGTAATATTTGTATTAGGATGTTTGGAACTTCTAACCCATTCCGTTATACACTGAGATTATTCAACAAATATTTTGATTACAGTGTCATATATTTAATGTTTGTTTTGTGTGTAGTTTCCAGAATTTTCTATACTTTTTTTGTGGTTTTATTGATAATGATTGTTTAAAATCTCGGAGTGATTGTTTTGAATTAAACAAGGTGGCCTCTTTCTGAAGAACACGAAAAACCAGGGAATTTCATTGCTCTGGAAAAGTCCGAAAATCAGGAAATTTGTTCACGAATCGTTAAAAGTTAGGAAAACTTTTGAAGGGGCTAACAACTAGATGTTATTCTTAAAAAAATTAGTAGAGCGCTATGTTCTGCTCATTATGTTGTTGAGGAAATATTGTTAATTTGTTCTTTGTTGTAGCGAAATAAGAGAGCTGACCATGAGGGTAACTGTAATATTTTTGAGTAGTGTGAAATTACATATTTTATCAGGACAAAATGCAGTGAAAACCGGGAAAAGTCAGGCATATTTGTTCTAGGAAGTGAGTGGCCACCCTGTTATATTCCGGAGGATGGTGCCTTTCTATATTATTTTACATTGTTTATTTTGTAAGTAAAACATTAGAAAATAACAATTTTTCTAATATGAAGTAACTTACTTTCTTTTGCTGTGATTTGGTTACGGTTACTTACAATGATTAGTGGAACTATTTCTTGAAATGTTTTGAGAGATTATCTTAATCGGAGTTCAATGGCCTGTATGAACGATTTCTGATTAGAGTTCATTGCCCCGATCGCGCAAGTCAGACAATTGAATGTTCTGCCGTTTCAACACCTCGAATCATTGCCAAGTTTTACTCATATTGATAAAGTTGGTCGTGAGATCACAAGAAGCTTGTTGCAACTTGACTAAACATTGATCCGTTTTATAAATTCAAAACTTTTCATCCTGTCGAGTTTATTCCAATGATTTTAAGATTCCATTTTAAGACTAGACATTCCTCAGTTTCATGATAATTCTAATTATTGACTTCAAATACGAAAACTGTTTCCTCGTGCATTTGCGCAAATTATTTGGAACATCTACCTAAAGTGTGAAAAGAAACGTTTATGTACGAACATGAATCACATTATTGTAATTATCTGAAGCTTAGAATTTTTTTACGAAATACAGGTTTTAAGGGGACTTGAAACCAATGTGTTTAGCGGAGGTGTTGGGTGGTCGTATTGACATGTCACAGAATAAAACAAGTGTTTTAGTTTAAACTGTGAATCTATATTCAAAGTAATTAAATTACTCTACATTGAGAAGGAAAATAATTCAATATTAAAAGTTGCCACAACAGACACATCACCGTAATCACAAATATAATTAACGAATAAGGAATGTTTATATTGAGCTTTCATCGTGTAATATTAAATTTTATTATGTCATTTTAAGTTTTAATGGATTGTTTCAGAGTGTAATCTAAAATAGGTTTTCTGTTTGTGCGGTTCTGTGCAAGGAATTGCATATTTCGAAACGTCGACAAACTTCAATTGTTTCTAATTACACAATTATTATTTCTATTACTGTTATTACACAATTGGTTATTTCCAGTGAACGTGTTTCATTATTGATATTAATTGTCCAAACGAATGTTAATAAAATATTATTATTGTTAAAATTGTGTGCTGGAAAAAATCTAAAACAATATTGCATTAATTTTCCCCCTTTATTTATATTCCCTATCAATTCTCATGAGAAACTATTAGTATCTTTTCCAAGCGGTTAGTGGAAGTAGCTGTGTTCAGTTATAATTACAGTATTACACGATCAGTAATAACACTCGCGGTAATAAAACAATAACAGCAATGTTTAGTGATTCAAGTCTTTACTTACACCAGTAAGTAAAAGGACCACAGAAAGGAACATTTAAATAACTACTTACAATTATAACAAAATACAGTTGATCAAAAAACAGGAACATTACATTGGAAATTACATACCTTTATTGAACATTGTAATAAATTATACTTCCAAAACGTACTTTATATTAAACAAAAATACGATTGATTTGATTAAAAAATCATTATTGTTTTCCATCGTTCCTTGTTCATTTGTTGAAATATCAGATTAGTTTTATGTCATTACCTGTAGAATAAAACAAATATAGATGAGATGTAAAATTAATAGTATTTTACGCGTTTTAAAACACGAACCGGGTAAAAATGTATCGATATCATTTTGATTTTCCTTCGCAATTAGTTTCAGTTAAATAAATTATAATTCAGTTTTCAGTAGATCTTCCATTATGGAGGCTGTGTCTGCGAAGGAGTTCAACGGAAAGTCGAAAACATCGGATAATCGAATTATTTCTGTGTTGATTAAAAGACTAATTAAGAATAAAAGATAATATACTCGTATATTATAATTTACTTCGTTTATTTTACGTTGTGACTATTAAGTAGTCCTCAATTTGACACATTACTATCTTATTTGTAAAAAAATCATTGTATTTTGTTGCTTTTATTTATGAAATGGACATTGGATATTGGAACCCCTGATCAGGGAGATTCTGCTGTATTTACTTGAACGCATTGTAACATGTACGATACTTTCACTAAGCTCGAATTTGTAAACTCTAGCTGCACTTAATTTGTTTCATCAAATTATTAAGACTTTTATGGGAAAGCGTGTTGAGGGAATGAAAGTAGAAAGAACTTCACTGCTTCATGTATAATTCTCTTGCATTTCTCGTTATGGATTATGCTCCAAAACTAAGTATGGCAAAGTAAAAACTTGGTCCCTTCGTTCTTTCCGCTGGAAAGCGCGCAAAAAGCGGCATAGCGGAGCGAAACGGACGAAAGTTTTTCTTCGATCTCCTCGCCGCCGATCGCTAAACCGCAACAGTTGGTCGCGGCGGTTTATTTCTGGGAGCACTCTCCCTTTCGCCTCTCCGAAGCCGCGCCCCGCCCACGCACCCCTTCGCATCGACTTCCTGCCCGCCGCCGGAGCGCCGCACCGCGCCGCGCGTCTCCTTAATGAGATCACGGACTCCGCCCGCACGCTCCGCCTCTCTTCCGTATGCCGCCCCAACCCACTTCACCCTGCTCGGCCCCCCCGCCTCGCGGTGCGGCTCCTGCTTCCACTCGCCCACCCTCGACCAGCCTTCTCCCAGCCCTTCCCCGCCCCGCCCTGCCGCGCACCGCCCCGCCCTGCCCCTCCCCGCCCCTCTCCCCCCTCTCCCCCACCCCCCACCCCTCTTCCCGCCCTGCCCTACCACCCTCCCCGCCCCGTCCCGACCCACCCTGCCCCACCCCATCCCGCCCGACCACACCCCGCCTCACCCTCGCCTCAATTTCTCCTGTTGCACCACACTTCATAGCGCACCTTCCACGCATGTGCTACAACTCGTCCCGTTGCCGCCCCGTCCTATTTCTAAAACCGCCAACACCCTTCTCCATTTTCTCCAACTCTCCCTCGACACCGTTTCTTTATTCAACCGTTCCACTTTGCTCCACCCTATTAAATGTTCTGGGACATTATCTCGCTTAGCTTTGCTCTTCGCTTTTCGTCCGTTTGTATTTCTCCCCTTAATTGCATACATTTCCTATTTCACTCGTTTCATGGTAAATTTCACGATCCATCCTTCTCTATCCCTCTTTCCATCCTAACTCACTCATCAGCTGCACGTGCAGTGCCATCTAATGCTCTTCATATTTTTTTCACACGCGTCTGATTTATTTTCCCTTGCGATTACTCTAACCAATTAAATAATATTTCCATGTATAATATTGCTGTAAGTGTCTTGTTGCCTTTTCTGCAACATCCGGCTATTACTTCCCTCTGAGAGTGTATTCTCTCTCAATTTATTAATGTATGATTTCCTGTCGCTTCATTCTTTTCATTCCCACTTTCTCCCAAACTCACATCGCCTGTCCATCCCTTCCACCTTTGCCCTTTTCCGCCAATGCGCGGGCGTCTGGGTCGCTTCCATTGCCTCGTCTCATCGGGCTTGACGTCACGAGGTCGGTGGGGTCGCCGGCGTCGAACAGTTCGAAGTAAATTGCGCGTCTAGAGACGGTGAACGAGCCCAGACAAATGCGCATCGCATTGCATTCATCCCATACCGTCACTAATCCTAGTTTTGTATTGGAGATCGTATTTAATGTATTTTACACTCCCAATTACATTATTTGTTCAGACAGTACCGGCAATAACTTTAATAGAGCTTCTTTTTCTATTGCGTGGTAAATAGCGAAATCGTTAAGATAGCTCAAGAAGACTTCTTTTTTAAAATTTTAATTGCGTAAATTCCTTTACACTTTGATTTACTATTTACTACACTTCGATTTGGACGAAACCTGTATAACCTACCCGAAGGACAAGCATATTTCGGTTAGATGGTGTAGGGTGTCGTTTGCTCTTAAATAATTTTAAACACTCAAATTGTTGTGTTCAAGAGAGAAGCTTATTCTGTATCCATTTTTTACTTTCCCGTATACGTACGTATACACGGAGTGATATACGTAGTATAGGGAAAGTTATGTAATGCTGCGCGAAAAAATGGCCAATTTTCGGCGGAAAAAAAATTAATTGCCGGGCCGTGGAAACGAATAAGTGGATAAAACCAGTTGCTAAATTAAGAAAAAAAAATCCCCTAACACGTGGTGTGGTCAAAATCCATGAGATGTTGCTTCTTTATACTTAAAAATCGATTGACGGCATTCCGTCCGTTTGTCCGTCTGTGGTCAACGCTAGCGCCTAAACCGTTCGGTCGATTTTCTTCAAAATTGATATTCCCCAGTCGATCTGATTCTAGTCGAAGCTTTGTGATTTTGAAAAAGATTCTTTAAAATTTGGGGGTACTTTATATGAAGCCCCCCGGGGATTTTCAACATTTTCTCAAAAACGGCTCCAAATTTTTTCTTTAAATTTCTTGTATGAATAGAGGAAAATACACTTTTTAACATGGCATAGGTCCGATTTTCACGTACAGCTCTGAATTTTCGAAAATTGTGGAAGTTTGAATTTTTTTTCGGCGTCTTTTCTCCAACTACAAAATTGAAGATAGAGATTTTTTCTTCAAATAAAATTTCTTCTGCATATTGAGTTCTTTAATAAAGGTCATGTAAATGTTTTTCACAATTTTGGTAGTTTTCGTGCAATATTGCGTGCAATATGTGCAATTTTAAAAAATTACAAAAACAAAATTTTCTCAAAAACGGCTCCAAATTTTTTCTTTAAACTTTTGGTAGGGATAGTGGTAAGTGTACTCTATCAATGACATACAAGCCATTTTGGTCTATCGTTTGTTTTTTTCAAAAATTACCAAAATGTAAATTTTTTTACTTGTCTCTCACGTCGTTAATATTTACATTATCGGCGATTTTTTTACATTATTATATTTACGAGTATATATGCTTTAAATAATGTCAAGTAAAGTTTCTCGAAAACACTACCGTTTTCTGTGAAAAGTAGCTCAAATTTCGGCATTTTCAGAAATGCTCAAACGTCATTTTCTCGTATATGGCTGCAATTTTTTTCTTGAAACTTTTGTAACGGATAGTGCTAATTACACTCATTAGTATAGCGTGAAGTTTATTTTGAGTTTTTTTTGTTTTTTTCAAAAATTATATAAATGTAAATTTTTGAAAGATCTCTCACATCTTTAATATGCACATTATCCGCAATTTGTAAAGATGATTATATTTGTGAGTGTAAGTGCTTCAAATAACTTCTAATTAAGTATTTTGAAAACTCAAAAATTTTCTGTGAAAATGAGCTTCAAATTTCGCATTTTTAGTAGCGCTAAAACGCCATTTTCTCTTAAACGGCACATAATTTTTAAAAGAAAATTGCCATTTACGGCTAGGTTTTTGTGTTCTTTAATATTCTAAAATTAATGTTTCTGTTCTACCAATAGGAAACCGAAAAATTAAGAAAATGACCAAAAAATGTACTTTTGGCGATGATAGATGGTAGCTGGCAAGAAAGAGTATGTGGCAATTCCGAATATTGACAAATAAATAAATAAAATAAATACGGTCATGCTTAATTTTTTCAAAATACGAGTAGTTTTTTCTTTAATTTTGTGACAAACGTAATAGGCCGCAGTAAATTTACTGCGCTTCGGACAGCTGGATGCGTCGTAAATTAGAATGTGCAATTTTGTATATTATTTCTTTCTTCGTTTCTTACATTCGAACTTTGTTCTAGACTTACACATTAATATTTTAGAAATTGTTTATTTTGAAATATTTGAAATAAGTAAAAAGAATTAATAGCTCTCAGAATAGCGACAATGCAGGGTCTGCAACAATGGAATTCACTTTGCGCTCGCGAATATCTGTGAATTAGTGTCATTGTTGTGACCTAATGGAGCTGTATGAAAAGGAGTTATAATTGTCTAATTTATGTTGATATTTGCAGGCAAATATTTAGTTTTGCGCCAAATGCTGTACCATTTGTAGTGAGTAGAGAATTTGTTGCATGGTTTTAAAATACTCTTCCCTAATCATGGCCCAATGGAAGGCATTTCTATATTTCCAGGGTATCAGGCTTCTTTTTCCAATTCAGGGTTACAAAACTTTTGCATTCTATTTTTGTGAAGTTGTAGAATTCACATAGTTCTGACAACACTGCAATGGAAATAGTGAGTTCCAAGCGAAGAAGTTAGTAGCGCATAAAGTGCAATATTACAGTACTACTTAGCTGTTTCCTCTAATACGGGAAAGTAAGTGCTGTTGTAGCACCACTAGTTTTATTATGAAGTGCCAAAAGGTAGAGGGACATACTGATTGTAACGTTTTAAGTTCCTTTTAAGGACTAATAATAATACCCTTAATAATTGGTTTGAAACCTTCCACTGTAGTTTCAGTCAAGACCACAGATTACATTTCGCTTATCCTTTCTTAAAACTAGTGGTGCTACAACAGCACTTACTTCCACGCATTACGTCTCACTTTTTTAGTTTCTGAAAATTCAGAGTTAAACGAAAATTAGATCTGCGCCATTTTTTCAGCGTGTTTTACATTATTCAAGAAAAAAACTTTTTTTTTAAATTGGAGCTGTTTTTGAGAAAACATTTTTTATAAATTGTCTCGATGTCAAGTAGAAATTTCGTGAAAATGTATTTGTTGTTGTTTTTTCAAATAAATTGTACATGAGTTTTTAAATTTTTAATTTTTTTATAATAGATTGCATTTAAGAAAGCAATCTCTTTTATTAGTAGTGTACTTTTTCAATGTTAATTGTTTGCAATTTTCGAAAATATAGTGTGCTCGGTGAAAATGGAACCTGCACCAATTTTTTACTGTCTTTTGATACATACGAAGAAAAAATTTGGAGACGCTTTCAAGAAAATGATTGTTTAAAAATTGTCCATATTTCACGCAATATTACGCGAAAATTGTGTACATTTTGGAAACATTGCACAGGACCTTATTTAAAGATGTGCCTATGAATAACAGAATTTATCGGCTCAGGAGGCTCTGGGCATCAATTGATGTCACTTCAGTGCCTGTGACCGGGAGGTCCTAGGGTTCGAGTCCCGTGCCCGCGCGCGATCTTTTCTTCCTCTTTCTTTTCATTTCGTCATTCCTTACTTGGACATTTATATACACTACACTATCAGATATGTCGGGAGACTAGTTGGGAGCTTAGAGCTTATTCACAGCTGAACACAGCCATGTCTCGTGATAAAACCATGTACTACACTTACGGGACTGATGCTCATATGAGTTGACGCGCCCGGAAACCCGAAAGAATAAATCAAATCGTTTATCGACAATGTCAGAGGCGATAATGAGTCTGAGTTTGTTTTTCCTTATCACAGCGGTAACGTCAAGGCGGGCAAATCAACGCAGTGCTGTGACATCTCATCTTCCTCGTCCGTGCGGCTTCTGCTTTCACCCTCCCCAGTCTAGACTTCTGGAAAGCATCGACTCAAAGAGTAAATTAACGAGAGGAGACGCCGGGCATTGTGTCCCTGTAGATGGTTTCGTTTCCCCTGTTGGAAAAATATTTCTTCTGGCCAGGCATAGATTTAATCTCTATTAGGTGCCCCCCTCTTCCTAGAGCATTGAACATCAGCCTCTGGAGAAAATCGCTAATTCGCACCTTACCAAGGCATGCATTCGCGTTCACTGTATTTAACATCTTGTTGAAAAGTATCAGATTACATGCTTTTCAAGAATCACAGTTTCGTTGAAATTGTTACGTAGTTCAGTTGCGGGTTTGCAAGAGGGGGGGGTTCTGCAATCTACGAGTATAAAGCTCTGTGCAGTATACGATAAGTGTCAGAAAGTTCGGCTCGACAGAACCTATAACCAACAACGTATTCACTTCGCACTGGAAACCAAAACAAATTTCGTGACATTTCCAAAGTGGATGTTCTTCAACTCTCGAATTTTTACATTCTTCTTCGAATCGTTGTGTATGTAGTCGAACGAATATTGCAACTGATCAAATATTTTTAGCGAAAATATTCATACTTCATTGATATCCTCTTTAATCCACCATGTATTACCTTTACTAATGTCGCATTTGTGAAAATGAAGTAGCGAAACGCAATAAATATTCACCCGTGGGATGAATATGTCGAGAATACGGAAATTACATATCCACTAACAGTTGGAGGAAACAGTGAAAAGAGAAGAAATACTACATTCATTTTCCTGTCAGTGTGTCAAGTTCTCTGTTTTTATTCTTTCCTTTTCCATTTACGTATTTTCCGCCCAATAAATGTAATGCAAGACATTTTTGGGGTGCTAGATTGTAGATGGTCGGAAAACAGATGTAGCGAGAGAAGGTTCCGTAGGATTTCGACCTATGGAATTCGAAATTTTAAAAATTCCATCCAAAAGTGATTTGGTACAGCAGAGTATAATAGTGCATTCGACAACAATTTTTAACATGCAAATCTCAAAAACCACTCACAATTTATTGGAGTGTTGGTGCGAAAAGCAAAAGTAAAAGTAAAATGTCTCGCAGTGTGAACACTTCCAAGTCTGGTTGATGGATTAGTGTTCCCGGGCGGGTCAAAATGGTATTCCAAAAAGTAGCACGCACACTGCAGAACAAAAATAAAATACAGTTGTATAAAACACTTCATTTTCCTTGATGCCTCCACAATTACATATTTTTACAGTCTTCACGAAATGATATGTCATAGCATTGTACAGTTCTTTACATTCCAAAATTATCAAAAAAGTTACTTTCATATCACAACATGGGTACAGCAAATATTAAATGACGACTAGCTTCTCATTTTGAGCCTTGCATGATGTCAACGCTGTGTCGTAAGCACTGATACACTGAGTATGGGCATTGGTTCTGTACGCGCAATATGAGAGTAGGCGAAATTACACAACAAAATATTTGCATTTTTTAGTCATAATTAAAATTGTTTCATTGTTTATATTTATGGAGTTCTTGGGTATCTAACAAAGCCATAGACACATCTCACATGCCCAACGCGGTGTAATTTTATTTCGATTTCACTCGCATTGGAAATTAGTAATATACAGGGTGTCCGGGGAGGAATCGTCGAAACTTCGAAAATAAGCTCTTAAGACAATTTTAAGCATATTTCGTCGAGTAAACTAAATGGATATTCCGAATGACTGAGCCGCAATTAGCACTCAAAAATTGGCTTGAAAATATGCTTTCTAGGCAAAAATGTGCATTGTAGAAGCATATAAACACTCCAGAAAAATGTACATTGTTTATTATTTACAAAAAAAAATCAATACATTTGTTCAGAAAGAAAAATTAAGTGAGAAATAAAAAAGCAGTCGAATTGTGTAAATTTTTATTTCTGGGTTAATTTTTCTTTGCGGTCAAATATATCAATCTCTTTTGTTAATAATAAACAATTTACACATTTTTGCAGTGTTTCTATGCTTTTACAATGCAAATGTTTGCCTAGAAAACATATTTTCAAACCAACTTTTGATTGCTTATTGCGGCTCAGCCATTCGAAATATCCATGTAGTTTATTGGACAAAATATGCTTATAATTGTCTTAAGAGCCTATTGTCGAAGTTTCGACGTTTCCTCCCCGGACACCTGTATATTACAGTTACCAGGCTCGTCATTTTGGAGTGTAAACAATTTCTAGTAATCTACAGGTTAAAGAACTTATTTAAATTTTGTTTCATTTCAAATTAGGTTTAATTATCGTCAGTCTTATCATGTAGCAACGATTCGTGTGAGGGCTGGAAAGAGAGTATAGTAATGTACAACGTTTCATCAATGTTCTCTTGGGTGTATTCATACCATCAAACACGCCTTTTTTTCTAGGATTCTTCCACAATGTGCTACAGGGAACCGACAAAGAAGTGAGCCGCGATTTTTTTGTCGACAGGAGTCGAAAGAGCTATTGATCACCGCCGTAGTTGCCGTAAGTCACCAATAATGCGTTTTATTGCTTGTAAAAAATACTGGTGCTAAAACAGAACGTGCTTTCTCACCTTTAGTAATACTAATGTAATGCTATTTATACCACAATTTCTCTCCTAATTAACACATCTCGGTCATAATTTTTTTTGTAAAACCCACTACAAATCGTACATTTGGTGCAAAAACTAAATATTTTCAAGCAAATATCAACATAAATTTATCAGTTACTACTGCTTTTCATACAGGTAAGTTATGTCCCAACAATAAGACGTAATTCACAAAAGTAAGCTTCCGAGTCATTCCTGCCGAGCTACTATTGCATTCCAACCTGATATTCCCTGAAGGCTAGCAATTTGTATTTTATATATTTCAAATAGGTTTTAAATAATTTCTAAAAGATTAATGTGTGAGTGTATAACAAAAGGTCGAATGTAAGAGACGAACAAGGAAATATGAAATAATATACAAATTCTAACTTACGAAGCATCGAACAGCCTGGAATTCCATTCATGAAGTGTAGAACATTCGGAGCGGTCGACTACGTTTGTCGCCAAATAATGAAAAATATTCATATTTGCAAAAAATTCAACTTGACCTTATTTGAAGATGGTTTTTATGAATACATTTCATTAAGAGAAAAAAATATCTTCACAATTGTACTTGTAGGAAGACACCGAAAAAACTTTTCTTAATTTTCGAAAAATCCTGTTTTTTAACGAACATGAGATCTGCGCCATTCTCTTAAACGTCCTTCACACTATCCAATAACAAAGTTTAATCAAAAAAGTTGGAACCATTTTTTAAAATTTTGAAAATGTCCCGGGGTACGTCATGTAAAGTACCCCTCAAAATTAAAATATCGGTTTCAAATTCAAGGGGCCGGGACATCAGCCAGATCAATTAGTGCATATCAATTTTGGAGAAAATCAGTCGAACGGTTTAGCCGCTAACGTTGTTCACAGACGGTCAAAAGTTTTGCCCTCAATAGATTTTTTCGGTATCAAGGAAACACAATACATGGATTCTGACTACCCCACGTGTTATTTTTTTCTAAATTTGGCATCTGGATTTATCCGCCATTTTTTTCGCAGCATTACTACCGTGGTAGCGGTAGCGTGAAAGTGAAAACGCCAAAAATACGTTTTTAAGAGACATTGATTACAATCTTTGGATGCCTCAACAATAAATTATCAATTATCCACCAGCGGTCCGAAATGCGCCTAATAACATAATTTTCTCAATTGATGTACCAGATGGGATTGATTGTTTAGTGATTTCGGGCGCGGCAATTGCAAGGTCATTAGTCCTGTAAGTGCAGTACACATTTTGTGTGATGTGGCGTTGATTGTTCTTCGCTGGATGGCGACATCCGACGCTGGCCTACATCGACTTGCGAGGATTTCCCCAACCATATATCTCCCCCCAACGGGGCACCGCCCCACCAGGGAGGAGCTCTAAACTCCCGACTGATCTTTCGAAAAGTGCGATAGTGTACTGCATGTGAGTGTAAATGTAAGTAAAGAATGAGGAAAGTACAAGGAAGAGAAAAGAAAGATGACGCGGGACCCGTGACCCTTTTTTTAGGGTACTGCTCCGGCATTCGCGTGCTCATGATCGGAGAAACCACGGAAAATTACCGATCAGATCAGCCAGCCTCTAGAATTCTCTCTACAGCGGTTGAATTCATATAAGTGTCAAACCTCTTGATACCTTTTCACTTTCCCTTATACGTACGTATATACGGAGTAATATACGTAGTATAGGGAATGTTATGTAATGCTACGCGGAACAATGGCGAATTTTCGTCAGAAAAATAATTCGTTGCCGGGCTGTAATAAGGAATATGTGGATAAATCCAGTTGCTAAATTAAGAAATAGAATCCCCTGACACGTGGTGTAGCCAGAAACGTGGTGTAACGCGTGGTGTAGTCTTTTGTGGTTCCTTGGTACCGAAAAATCAATTGAAAGCACAACGTCCGTCCGTCCGTTGTATGTGAATAACACTGGCGCCTAAACTATGCGTACGATTTTTTCCAAATTCCAGAAACCCCTGTCTATCTGGCCTGCTTCGAAGCTACGAGATTTTGAAAATCGTTCATTAATTTTTGGGGGTACTTTGCATTAAGCCCCCCGAACATTTTTATAATTTTCTCAATACGGCTCCAAATTTTTTCTTTAAATTTCTGTAAGAATAGGGTAATTAATTAAGGTGGCATAGGTCCTAATTTCACTGTTAACGCTGAATTTTTGAAAAGTTTGAATTTTTTCGGCATCTTCTTCCGACGATAAAACTGAGGATAGAGATTTTTCCTTCAAATAAAATTTGTTCTCCATAGTGAGTCTATTGAGGTCCTGTACATTTTTTTTAAATGTAGTATTTTTCGCGCAATATGGCGTGCAATATGTGCAAATTTGAAAAATTACAAATACAAGATTGTCTCAAAAACGGCTCCACATTTTTTCTTTAAACTTATGGCAAGGGTAGTACTAAATGTACTCTATGAGATGACATAAACGCCATATTGCTCTATTCCCTTGTTTTTTCATTAATTACAAAAATGTTTTTTGTTACTTGTCTCTCACGTCGTTGATATTTACATTAGCAGCGATTTGTTTACATTATTATATTTTTGAGTACATTTGCTTGAAATAATATTGCATAAAGTTTCTCGAAAACTCAACCGTTTTCTGTGAAAACTAGCTCAAACTTCCTCATTTTCAGAAACGTTAAATTGCCATTTTCTAATAAATGGCTCCGATTCTTTTCTTCTAACTTTTGGAACGAATAATGCTAATTGCACTCTTTAAGATGACGCAAAGTTTATTTTGAAATTTTGTTAAAAAATTACACAAATGTTTTTTTAACTATCACACTATTAATATTCACATTTCCAGCAATTTGTAAATACTATTGAATTTGTGAGTTAAAGTGCTTAAAATTATTTCAAATGAAGCTTTTCGAAATCACAAAAGATTCCTGTGAAAAAGAGCTTGAACTTTTGCAATTAGGAATTTTAAAGAACAGTAAAACCTCCTCCCAAATGGCATTTTTCTTTGAAAAAATTGGTGCCGTTTCTAAGAAAATGGCGTTTAAGCGCTCCAATAAATGCTTACATTTGAAGCTTTTTTTCACAGAAAGTTTTTGAGTTTTCGAAAAATATCATTGGAACTTTTTTGAAGTAACTTCATTAAGTCATTTGAAGTACATCAACTCATAAATACAATAGTGTTTACAAATTGCTGGAAATGTGCATATTAACGGTGTAAGAAACCTTTAAAAAAATACGTTTGTGTAGTTTTTGAAAAAAACAAAAAGAAACAAAATGAACTTAACGTCATATTAGTGCAATTAGCACTGTCAATTCGAAACGTTTCAAGAAAAAAATTGGAGCCATTTTTGAAGAAATGGCGTCTGAGCGTTTCTGAAAATGCGGAATTTCGAGGTAGTTTTCACAGAAAACGGTTGTTTTTGGGTAACTGTAAGTGGCATTACTGAAAGCACATGTCCTTATAAGTATAATATTGTGAACAAATCGCCGCTAATGTAAATATTAACGACGTAAGAGACAAAAAAGTCCTTTTTTTTTATTTTTGAAAAACCAAAAGGATAGACCAATGTTGCGTAAACCTAAAGGTCATCCAATAGTGTACATTTAGCACTACTCCTTCCATATACTTAAAGAAAAAAAATTGGAGCAATTTTTGAGAAAATCTTCTTTTCGTAATTTTGTTTTAAAATTGCAAATATTGCACGCTATATTGCGTGAAAACTGCTAAAATTTTCAAAAATAAATATACAAGACCTTAATGAATGAACTCACTATGGAGAACAAATTGAATATGAAGGAAAAATCTCTTTCTTAAATTTTGTAGTTTTAGGATGATGTCCAAAAAAAATGAGAATTTTGCAATTTTCGAAAATACGGAGTTGATCGTGAAAATTGAACCTATGCCTCCTTAATGAGGGTATTTTACTCTATTCTTACAAGAAATTTAGAGAACAAAATTTGAGTCATTTTGAGAAAATCTTTTAAATGTCCGGGGGGCATCATAGACCGGCAGCCAGCAAGAAAATCGACGTATGATATGCTCACAGCTAAAACTTTCTGAGAAGTTAGCCAGTGTTATGAGGAACAAGGAAATGCAAGTATGGCGGCCTGTAGGTGTCGGGGTTGCGCTACGCAATTTTTTCAATATGTCGAAAAAATAGGCCATTGGGGAATGAATACACAGATAATTCATGTTGTATATTGTTCGTTAGATAGCCAAAGTGTGAAGGAGTTGAATGCCATATCGAAGCGGCGTCTCGAACTGTACGCTATACTGAATTGAAAATGCCTTTTTTTATGCCCGCTTGGATTACTAGCTCAAAGCTATTTTTTAGTCTTTTGTTAGAAAATTCTTTTTCATTGCTGATTATGACCACGCCATACCGTTGCGGCGTCTCTAAGTAGCCGCCATATTGATTCAAAAATGTTGAATTTGTCACTAATTCATGTACGTATGTATCGTAGGTACAAGTATGGCAAAATATTTTTAGAACTCTCCGCGATCCATTTTGATAAATAAATGCGATGCTATACTGATAAGACGTCTGTTCCTCATAATATTGGGTAACTTCTCAAAAAGTTTTAGCTTTGAGCTTAACATACGTCGATTTTCTTGCTGGCTCCCGGTCTGTCATGTAAAGTACCCGCAAAAATTAATGAGTGTTATTCAAAATCGCGGAGCTTCGACTCATGTTTGGTGGTGTTTCTTGAATTAGGAAAAAATCCTACCCACGGTTTACGCTTAATGTTGTTCACATACACTGGACGGACGGACGTTTTACTGTTAATTGGTTTTTCGGTATCAAGGACCCACAAAACACGCTTACTACGCCACGTGTTAGTGTTTTTCTTAATTTAGCAACTGGATTTATCCACTTTTTCGTTTTCAGGGCCCGCCAATGAATTTTTTCTACCGAAAATCTGCTTCGTATTATCGGCAGATTTTCGGTAGAATATATATATATATATAAAACTTCGTATATACGTATACGTATGTATACGGGAAAATAAAAAGTGGTTCAGTATGTCGGTAAATACGAGTATGATGGATATTTTTTGTAAATCCAACTACTTGCCTTTCAACTTATTATTCTTTTGTGACAATTACGTTTCAGAATTACCCCGTTTAGAAAATATGTGGGTTGGGCACATTTGGGTCGCTTGTGTAAAGTTTAATTTCCAAAAGTAATATCCAATTTTTGAAATAAAGTATCTGGGGTATATTTTTCAAATGGTCAGTATTTGAAAAACCAAATCTGTATCAAACCTTCCAGTGTCAGTCGGAAGAATAACCTCAATTCTTTTTGCCATATCTTTGCGGTTTAAGCCTAGATCTTGTAGATCAATTCAATTTATGTTCTAGTTTCTTGATTTTTTTTGTTCATTTTATGTGAAAGGAGCTGTTTACAATATTGAAACACTAATTAGGTGTCGAGAATCAGGAAACGTGTTTATAGCAAATGCAAGAAAACTAATGACATGTCTGTATCTCGTTAAGGTGTGCTTTCATCCGTCAGATAAGTTCGGGGATGTCGCCTTTGAAGACGTCGGCGCAGCCATCTGGCTGCAGATGACCTGTGCCCGGAGGACTCGCGCCAGTCGACCGATGTCCAACGCATGGAGAGCGGGTGGATACGGGTTGCGGCCGTTAGCTCCCCCACCCTCACCCCCACCCCCACCCCCGCTCCTCAGAACTTTTCCGACGTTCTGCCTCTGCTCTCCCCTCTCTGATACCCCACGCCTCCGCTCACTATCTCCGTCCCTTTCTGGTTTTCTTGTCCCGGTATCGCCCCTTCTCCGCGCCTTCCCCCGCCACCGAGCGCGGGGTCCCGTGGAGACAGCAATCGCTCGAAGTGATACAAGCGCCGATAGCCCCTGCGCCGTCCGCTCTTCGATTTGGGTTCGACAGAACAGACGGCCTCGGGGCTGGGTTAGAGATGGAATGGGACGGACGGGCAGTTTGAATAGGATCGAGTTTTTTGGTATAATTACGAAAGTCTGCTTTGTTGAGTAACCAGTATGTCACTGGAAATCGGAGGAAAACTCAGCTCAGATTGGTCAACATCACGTTTTTTGAATGTTTGTAACTTTCAACTGTCTCTCGCTGTGTAGTTCAATGCAGGGTTCTATGCAATGGTAGACATTGTTGGATAATTTTCGTGGGACATTGCCTGGATTGAATGTGAAATTTAAGGGTTGTGGAAAGAGTTATTTATCATTGCAAAGGTTTTTTGGGAACTCTGAATCAACAACAAGGAAACTCCAACTTAAAAGACGTCGTTCTGAAAAGGTAATTGAACTGGAAGGAAAGTCGTCGGTTGGTCCCAAATCAAGTAGTCTGGGAAATTCAGAAATAAATACGTTGAAGTAAGACTACGAAATAAGTTTCATACGGAGCTTTAGAAATATGTTTTAGGTTCCAACTAATTCGGAAACAGTTTTACAAAAAGCGAATAGCGGTTGCGAGTCTTTGGTGGAAGATACGATGGGAACTCGATCTGGGTGAAATGGAAAGGTTTCTGCAACTGAGACGGCGCAGTGGCTGTACCAATTAGAATCTGCAATAATGAAAAAATAATTGTATAATGCGTGTTAGAAGAAACAACTGCTGGTGACTGTTACGCAACTGTGTGATGCCGGGTTACGTCTTTTGCTATATTACGTAATTCATGTTATCTCTTCGTAATGCAGCGCTATTTTAGTGATTACAAGGTTTCTTATTAAATAACTGAAGTGCTAGTCGAAGAACTATGCGAAGTAATCATCTCGAAAATGCAGATATGTTTGTATCTAGTTTAAAGAATGATTTTCTACAAATTTTCGTGTATGGTTGTCTTTTGCTGTTAGTGGCATATTACATGTACGTTCATTTATTCGAAATTCGATTGAAATTGGAAGTGTGAAACAGCTTTTTCAATAGTGTCCAATTGAAAACAAAACTAGCGGTGCTACAGAATGGCACAGACTTTCTCTTAAAGTTCTTTCCCATTCTCTTGAGTCTGAGCTGGTTTTAAGGTTTCGACTCTCCCTTTACCCAGCTGCTACCTGTCGGCGCCGAAAAAGACCTACACGGCTTCTCGCGGTACCCACCGTTCCTCTGGGCACTTTACCTGTGACGAACACCTTCGAGCTCCCCAAACATCACATCTTGGCCCTGTTCCTTTGCATATTTGTCCATGGAACCATATCGATGACCCATGGCATCATATCGACGCTTCAGCCATTGTTCAAAGTGGAGGGAGCCAGTTCCGCACGCAGAATGTCCTCACATATCACGTGAAATACACGAGGGTATCGGAATGCCCCCTCGCCACAAACACAAATGTTACGTGGGTTTCAAACCCACAGACTTTGTCTCTACGTACTTTAACTCACCTGCTCCAAGCCTCTCATAAGGTCGAATCACCTGACCGTACCATTTGTAAATGCTACTTTATGTAACGATAGTAATAATCTGGTAAAATTAATAACATAACGAAAATTGAACATTTTATTCATATTAGTCTTTAATGTGCTTTGAAGCACTGAATTTATGGATCTGCACGATTTTGATATTATTCGTTCTAATAGCAACACTGCAAGCAAAATGATTTTAGCATTAAAATCTGTCAACATCGCTCTGAATAATGAATTTCATAAACATTAAGTAACTACAGAAAATGTAGAGCATGATACATGATCTACAGCACGTATCAATTAACAAATTGTTTAGTTTACTTTCATGTATTACGAAAATTGTCCTGTTTTATCGAAGAGCACGTAATTTTTTTCACTTTCTCTCGATTTTTGGGACCTCTAATAGTACACTTGAAATATAAGTAATAATATCATAGAAGAGTAAAACCTAGCTCCATAAGCAAATTTTCATTAAAAAAGGAGCCATTTTCGAGAAAATGATTGAGCGTCACTGAAAATAAACAATATTAGCTTGTTTTCACAGAACACTATTCAGTTTTCGAGAAACTTCATCAATAATCATTTGAAACAATACAATAAATTATAAAAACGCCTGTAACGCGAATATTAACATGGCGTGAGAGATAATAAAGAAACAAGCATACATTTGCATAGCATTTTCACAATCAAAAGGTTATACCAGAATGGCGTTTATGGAATATTATTCAGTGCATTTAGCTCAATACCATAAAACAACAACTTTGGAGACGTTTTCGAGAAAATCTTGTTTTTATCACTGCCAATATGTGACAAGAAATTTCAGAAAACCTAAAAAAAAAAAGCAGTTGACATTAACGAAATATGTAATTGTGGAACAATTTTATTTGAAGAAAAATCTCGATTTTCAATATTGTAGTTGTGTGAGAAGTCCAAAAAATTGAGACTTTTGCAATTTTCTTTATTCAGGGGAAACAGTGGAAATCGGATCTTTGCTGTCGTAAGTGTATTTCAGTCAACCCCTAAACGAAATTGAAAGAAAAAGAAAGAATTTTTTGAAAAATTTTGAACATGACCCAGCGGCTTTCTGTGCAGTACCCACAAAAAGTATTATTTTAAAACTCGCAGGGACTGGGGCCAAAACGATTGGGAATATTCATTTTGGAACAAATCCAGTGAATGGCTTAGGCGCTAGTTTTTACGGACTGACGTGCAGACAAACGAACGTTTTAGGGGAAAATAGTGTTTTTTCGGTATCAGGTATCCCAAATCGTGTATATCCGTTAAAATCTCGAAATCAGTTTCCCATACAATTGCATAACTTCCGTTGTACTACGTGTACGAGTATACGAAAGTATACTCGTACGTAAGTATACGAAAATATACGAGAGTACGTAAGTATACGAAAAATAAAGAAAACTAGTGGTGCTACAGAATGGCACAGACTTTCCCGTATTAGTTTTCTGTTTCGTTTGGTCTCGGATCGCTATTCAGACTTGCTAATACTCTTGACAGCTGCCATCTATCGCCGCCCAAACTACATTTTTTTGACATTTTATTAATTTTTCGGTTTCCCAATGGTAGAACAAAAACTATTAAAGTTAAACCTTGCCCTAAATGGCAATTTTCGTTGAAAAATTTGGAGCCGTTTTCAAGAAAATGGCATTTAGCGCTACTGTAAATGCGAAATACCAAGATATTTTTTACAGAAAATGTTTGAGTTTTCAAAAAAATTCATTTGAAGTAGTTTGAAGCACTTACACTCACAAATTGAGTAGTGTTTACAAATTGCTGGAAATGTGCATTTTAGCCGCATGAGAGATCTTTCAAAAAAATTACATTTTTGTAATTTTTGAAAAAACAAAAAAATACCCAAAATTAACTTTCCGCGATATTAAAGAGTGCAATTAGTAGTATCCGTTCGAAAAGTTTGAACAAAAAATTTGAAAATATTTTAGAAAATGGCGTTTGAGCGTTTCTGAAAATGCGCAATTTTGAGCAGAATTCACAGAAAACTATTCAATTTTCGAGAAACTTTATTAGATATTATTTAAAAGCACATGTACTCATTATAATAATAATGTGAACAAATCGCCGCTAATGTAAATATTAACGACGTGAGAGACAAGTAAAAAAAACTATATTTTTACAATTTTTGAAAAAATAGAGGAATATGACATTAATTGCATCTCATAGAGCACATTTAGTACTATCCCTACAAAAAGTTTAAAGAAAAAATTTGGAGCCGTTTTGGAGAAAATTGCGTTTTGTAATTTTTTAAAATTTCAAATATATCGTGCAATATTGCGCAAAAACTACTAAAATTTTCAAAAAATGTACCTGACCTTAATGAAAAACTCACTTTGGACAAGAAATTGTATTTGAAGGAAAAATCTCGATCTTCGATTTTGTAGTTCTCGGAAGACGCCGAAAAAATTTCTAACTTTGGCAATTTTCGGAAATTCAGAGTTGACCGTGAAAATGGGACCTACCACCTTAATAAGTATATGTTACTCTATTCTTACAAGAAATTTAAAGAAAAAATTCGGAGCCGTTTTTGAGAAAATTTTGAAAATGTCCGGGGGTCTTCATGTAAAGTACCCTCAAATTTTGAAGATAGTTTTCAAAATCGAGGCGCCTTGAGTAGACGTAGATCGACCGGGGAATATCCATTTTTGAAGAAATCGCACGTAGGTTTACGCGCTAGTGTTGTTCACAGTCAGACGGACGGACGGACGTTTTGAAAAGACCCACTTTTTCGGTATCAGGGGACCCCAAAACGTGTATTTCCGTTGAAATCTCGAAATCGATTTTCCGGAACATTACATAACTTTCCCTATACTACGTGTATTACTCCGTATACACGTACGTAGACGGGAAAGAAAAAATATTACGATTGGCAACATTTTGAATGTAGAAAATTTTGCCCAGCAAATTTTCAACTTCGCTTCCAATATTCTTCACTTCAATCTATATTTTTATAATATCAATGTAAACTGGCATATTCAGAATAAAAGTATGCCTAGATTCACATCTTTAACATGCATCAATCGAGTGTGAAATTGGCATACATTTTACCGATCAGTTCTTTATCTTGGCATTTTATCATCCTGGCGGATGTTAAAGCAAATACATAAATAATTTTCTAGAGAAATACTTTGGAAAGGTTGATGGTGATTAGTGCTGACCGCAGCCCGTTACACTGTAGTACGTGCCCGTTAGAAGCGATTTGGTCATTTCCATACTGAGTCAGCGCGACGCAGTTCAAGGTCAATCCGGGCTTTAGTGCGGTCGTTACAACACTTTATCGCGTAACATTGCCGAGGGCGACCCCACCAGCGCCCCGGCGGCACGGCGGATCAGCTGGGCGGCGCGGCGCGGCGTCACAGTGGCTGGCCGTGCGGTTGCGGCGGCGCGGCGCTGCCGGCAACTGGCGACGGGGGCGGCGCGCCGCGGCGCGGGGGCTCCACACCGCGACAAATTAACGAGCGGAAAAGTCGCGTCGCTCGTAAATCCGCCATGACGCGCTCGTACGTTTCGATCGAAAACTCGTAAATTAGCATTTGCTGGACATTAAGATGACTCTGTCGTGCTGATGGTCTTTAAAAGTGAGGATGCATACTACGTGATGCATCTCTAAAACGCCGTCTGGTCCTTCCATCTTGTTAATACATTTGCGTCTTCCTGCTGAATACATAACCTTCGTTTCAGCTAAATTGTCTTTCTGAATTGATTTCTATTCTATTAAATGACTTAACAACGTTCTTCGTGTGCTGTTTTCATTTTCTAAATTATTTCTCAGGGTTATTTCTAACATTGTGATATCGAAATATGATCATTTCTTTAATTGGCGTTTTCACAAAAAAAAACTACTTGTTTTCTTCTTGGTTCTCTACAATTGGTACCAGATAACTAAATCATCATAATTACGCTTTCTATTTCAATTGTTATTTTCCTTGCAATGTTCTTTCATGTTGAAATTTTCCTCGCGTAAAACATTTGAAGCTTTACTTTCGAGTGGTGCCTTCTGCTGATATTTTGAAGTTAAAAATTGTATTTGTGAAAGTACATAAGAAAAATAAATATTGAACATATTGGAGTTGCCTGACCCGTAATTTTCAGGCTGATAAAGTCACTTGAAAGTGTCGATAAGAATATTTGTTAAATTGTCAGTTGGATGAATTAAATTATAACGATTCATGTGAATGCCGGGGAGAGAGTAGAGTAAATCAAAGCGTGTCACAAAAGTTCTCGTAATTGCATTTAAAAAGGATATTATAATTATCTATTATACTTATTTTGCTGGCTATATTGCATGATTCTTCCTTTTAGTATCTATGAATTAATTCCTACTTCATTGTCATAATAATTATCTTATTATATTCTTATTTGTTATATTTACCGAAATAATACTACAACTCTCTTACTTTTGTTTTCCCTGACAAAATATTTAATATCAGTACTTGATTTGTAAAATTGTAGGCCCCGGAACGCACCCCAGAGTTAATTATTAATTTAATAGAAATAGTTATATGTTTATAATATAATTTAATAATTATTCCTGAGGTACCGGAACACAGTTCCGTCACGTTCCGCTAGAAATAAAGACCTGTTTAACATGATTTTATAACATGCAATTCATACAATATTTCATACCACAAAACCATCATTTTCTAGATTTCTTCCAGGATATTCCAGAAGTAACCGGCTAAAAATTGTGCAAATAGGTTTGTCTTGCCGAGAGGAATCGAATCACCTCTGTGGGTACCGTAAGTTTGACGTGTTTTTGTCGACTAAAACGCAAAAATTCAATATTCTTTAAGAACATTTTAGAATCTTCTAAATAGATCGGCAAAAATTGAAGTTTCCCACCAGGATACCGAGACGCGTTAAATGGCACCTCATGTGTATCGATTGGTAGACTGAAAGGGGTCTAATCATGAGTGACGGAACGGACACAGGTTGCTCGGTAACTACGTAAGGATATAAATATCTTTATTACTGTGATTGCAGTGAATTGTAACAGTTTTTATTTTATATTTACCCAAACTTCCAATATCAGTTTTTTACATGCCGTCGTATACTACCCTATCACACTACATATTTCTTTTATTTACTTTTAGTTTTTCAGATTGGTTACATATTCTAAATGAGGAGCAACAGAGATCAAATATATTAACTTCGGAAAACAAAACGTTGTGAAGTAATTGTTTTACAGGGTTTTACACTTTATGATGTCACATTTAGGTTTTCTCCTTTATTTAAGTGAACTTTATATTCATTGATTCGGCATAGTTTTGCCGTACATTCAGAGAATTTAATACATATAGAATATTAAGAATTCGCGTCTAACTAAATTGAAATGAAACGTGGAGTTAATGCTTTGATCTGTTCCACAAATGGTAACCTTGGGGGGAAAAACCCAACTCGGCTTGTTAAATAATCTTCATATCTCGGACGTTAATCTTTGTTTATTTGCAACTTGTTGCATAGTATGAATATGACCATGAATCATGTAGATTACCAGCAACATTGTTATGTCCGTAATTTCATGGAATGATTGATCCCGATAAACGAGTCAAAAGTTGAAATACTTCTTGATTGTTGTATATTTTCGTTTGTGACTGTTCAGCATAACTCGTATCTGTGTTGCTTGGGTGTAGTTCTCATTCACTCAAAGACGAGAGATAAATTCGTGCTTGTATACGAAACCTTCTCGAGAGAATGTGGCGAAGATGCACCGCTTTTCCGCAGCATAGAAACTTCTGTAACATTTGTAACGGGGATGCGCCGCAATTCCGCACCGTAGAAAGCACCGGACTTCTACATTTAGTTCCAGACAAGGGCGTCGCTGGCGGCGGGGGTGGAGAGCACGACCCCCCTCCAGTGTTTTCAAGTACATCCAGTAGTTTTGTTCTTTATTTTTTATTACTAATGTAAACGATTACTAAACTTCATCTACTAATCAAATAAGCTTCGGAGTAGTAGTACTAGAGTTCTGTCAATATCAGTGGAGTTTGGAAGAATGAAACCGGAGCTCCTTAAGAATGACAATGGCACAGAAATTGATATGTGAGCCAGAAGATATTACGATTTGCTGTCCCTTCTTTACCTAGACGAGTTAGCAGCTAGTTATTGCAGCCAGTGCCTGCCTGTAATCTGTGTTCTACGAGCAAGAGACATTTGGTAATATGTGATATATAGGTTAAGATAATTCAATATCGCTTCAATAAAAATGCGACTTTATTTTTCACGTTAAATCTTTTTCTAAAATTGTCTAGTTATAGTATTAATAAATAGCAGCAACTTGACCATTTTAACGACAGCATGCATCTTGTTAAGCCAATAAAAAAAAGTGTGGCTTAAACAAAAATTCCTCGAAAGTACTAGCATTTAAATCATTTCCTTTGATGCTTCCCCCTCCACATCGTACGTGCCGCAGGCGCCGTTATATGCGCGCACCTTTCGAGCCGTGAGCCTGAAGCGTCGTGCATCGCTTGTTGAATGGCACCGCCGGAAAATCTGAGCTTTCTCCGGCAGCGCGCGAGCGTGCAATATTCCGATCGCGGCGCGGCGCCTTGGGGAGGTCGTTAGCTGCGAAGCGGAGTGGCGGTAAGGCGATAAGGCGGCGATAGGAGCAGCGACGGAGGCTGCCGCCCGCGTAATTGGCACAGTGCCGCGCCGCGCCGCTCCTAGCATCGTCTTCTCTGCCTGTCGCCGTTTGGCGCCCGTGCCAGCGGCCGCTGCCCCGCCGCCGATTGGCCGGCTTTTTTGCGCCGATGAGCCAATACCGGACGCCGTAATTCATTGGTTACCACCTCGCCCTCCCCTTTTTGTACCTTCTTTTGGCTAGCGGGCCCAACTTCTAATTGAAGCTAAAAACGTCATTATTTAGTGGGGTGTGATCTGAAAGATTTACTTTGTAACGAAAGTCATTTGACCCGAAATTTTTTACGACAGGATAGCCGAAAAGTGATGACCTTGGGAAAGGTCAGAATAAAACGGATCGGATGCAACTCAGTATTACGTTCTCGTTCTCGTCAGTATTTAGTAAGAGAAAGTTGTGTAATGCTGCAGAAAGAAGATCCGTTTTTTCGGCGGAGAAGACACTCGTTTTGAGGGTCTCCGATACTAAAAAAAATGTATTTTTCCTGCTCCGTGCACCCGTTGTAAATTACTTTCTCGAATACTTAGTGAGGTGAGAATCCACGTTGTGTGAGTCTGTGAAACCTAAAAAAGTGTATTTTCTCTAGGGTTTGTCTGTCCGTCCATATGCCTGTCCGCCCGACTGTGTGTCTATCCGATCGTGTCACTGTACAATGGTTGTGCCTGAACCGTACGCAGGATATTCTCCAATCGATATGCCGACCTATCAAATTTGAAACGGATATTTTTTGTGAGGAGGGAGTATTTTACATGAAACCTAACGACTTTTTAGATTTTTCTCAAAAATGGGTCAAACGTTTTTCTATCATTATTTGTTAGAGTTGCTCGGATCAACTACAGCTCCCAGCTGTAACACGCTCTGCGCACAAGGGTCTAAGAACCAAAGCAAATTTAGCAGATGTCTGGATATCTGTCGAACACTATTCACTTGTCGGGAGGCTGCATAATTTCTTCCAATTTTTGCGCGTATTATACATTTGAATATAGATATAACGTAATGGTTACAGATCAGATAGCGAGATGAAATATGTGTTTCTGTAGCATTGTGTTGTATCTTCCTATTGCTTTTCGTTGGTTCGGAGACTGGCAAAGGGAACCGGTGTGAACCTTTCTGTTGTGTAATTATGTACCGATGAATAATTTAAAAATTATTGCTCGTTTGCCGTTGCCTTTCACGATACACAATGCGTGGATTTAGAATAAAACAGGTCACCCATTCATGGTCTTGCCGTTTGCAATGCGAATATTATCAAATTATGTTGTGTAAAATGGATGTAATATTATTTTTCAAATATTCTAAATGTTTAATTTTGATTGTAATATTTTGTGTATCATACTTTTGTGTTTCAGAATCATATCCAATAGAAAAGAGATCGTTCAAGTTAGTTTCTAAGATCAGGTCATCGCCCGAACTAATACATATCATTGAAAATCAAATAGAAATGCTAAAAATACCAATGTTAAAATGACAGTTGTTCATAACCACCCACAGCAAGATATCTGTAGTAACATGTTGAAATCTCTAAAATCCCCTGAGATAAGTACATTTCAGAATATTTGTCTCTCTCACTCCGTCTTAGCCAGTATCTCTTCTGTAATTGTCTCAGTTAGAAACAGTGTCCCAGCACGGAGTTTTTATTTTGGTGTAAAAGGAAGGAAATCATGGAAAAGATATAGTAGGAAGAGGTATAAAATAAAGAACAGTGAGATAAAAATAGGAAAAACCGGAAGGGGAAATGAAGTAGAAGAGAATAGTGCTCCTCACTTGCGGCTTTATCGTTTTGTGTTTTCTTTTTAGGAGACTTGTTTATCTGTACAGGAGAACTTCGGAGAGTGCGGGACCCGTTGGGAAATTTCATTAGTGGAGCGGACGTAATTTTGTTTGTCGAAATAAATGTCTCCTTTCATTTCTCGTGTCTTAGGCGCTCTTCTTGTTAATTTTAAAAGCCATAGAAAATTTCAGGAATTGACAAATTAATTAGTGGCTACCGTTCAGCTTCTGAGCTGGGTGAATCTATCTGATGTTTAGTTTTTTGTATAATGCAGAGTAATTGTGACTTGTTTAATGATATCTGTCTCGGAAGTTTTACGAGTACTTGCTTTCCGTACGAATTTATTTTCTAAACCACTTTTCACCCCGTGCTTTCAACACATTTAATTTCATTACTGCTAACAATTTTACTGTTTTTTTTTATTACAAAAGCTTTTTCGTAAAGAAAATATTTTGCCATGGACTACTTGGAATTGCGTGTTGCACAGCTAACAGTCTACATAAGATTGAATTTGGTACAAGATATAGTACTCATAGTTTTAGCTGTACTAGACCAAACCGGCTATAGCTGTTTAAAAAGGTAAATACTTCATTCTAATAGTATGAAGTTTACACGATTCTCTCTTTTCGAACTGTTTTTTCGGTTAAAAATTCCTCAAATCGAGTCGTTTTGTAAAATCAAATGTTATGAAACTTATAATACCACTATCGGTTGTTTGCAAGTGTGCATCTGCGCACTTTACTTTTGTCTCGTTGATTAGAGTGAAAAAGACATTACCCAATTACACATACGTCGGATACGGAAATGGCGCGCTGAAGCTCTACCCATGAGGCCATAGGAGCTACATTTGAAACCACGGTGTAAGATATCTTCCACCGTGTTTAAAACCCCGTGCACGGAGAGGGGCTTAGCTCGACATTCTGTTGATCCGCAGGTGGTGTCGCATTTGAAATAACTGTGTGCTAAACTGCGCATAATTCGTCAAACTGCATTTGTCGCTTGTCAGAGGTTATAAATATGTAATTTTTCACCTGACTGTGCGAAGCAAAAAGTATATTATTGAAAATGGTGTTTCTGGGTTTCTTTGTGTGCCTCCAACGTTTCATTTGGTTGGATTCGACTAATATTCTAATTTGACCTATGGTTACATCACCTGGAGAACGTGAATGTCGTGGCCGACTTAAAATACCTAAAAATCCAATGTGGCGGCCACTAGGGAACATTTTCATCATTTTTTGTCTAAAATGTTTGGCATTTGTTCTTAAGTGAGATCCTCTGTGTCATTTCGTTTTGATATCGTGCATGGCTGTATAAAAAAGATATGGCGGGTAGTAGACTCCATTTTGTTGCTTTATTGTCCTTAATATTACACTTTTTACCCCAGAGAAGGGGCGTATTATCGAGTAATTTTTTAAATCTTTTTCTAATTTGCAGAAATTTTCTTGCACTTGATACCACTGGTCTACAAAAATTAACTTTTTTTTTCTTTCACAAGGATGAAAATAAATTCTAGAAGTATTTTTCATACTGAATTCAAATATCATTTCAGTTTTTCCCCATACCCATCAGGCAGGAGTTTTGTGTGTTGACATTCATCTGAACTTTTTATAATTTTGAATAAAATCAGTAAATGGCTATCCAACTCTAAATGGTAAACTACTCGTCCTGTCGTACATTCTGACTACCCATTCTGTACCTAGGAAGTGGTAATGATTTTCGGGCGTATGTGGAATATCTCTCTTGGTCCAACAGTAGTCCGCCAACTATACTAGAACTACCCTTACCTTAGTACCTGTTTTCCAATTGTAGAAATTTGCTGATGAAAACACTCACTTTTTTCATCGCTGACAGCTCCAAGGTTTCCCCGGAGAAAGTCTAAGTCAGATTTTAAGTAAATTTTCAAAGATATGTTACATGCCCTAGCTGTATAAGAATGTAGATCAGCCACTATGTCCGATAGTTTTCTACTTTATGATTTCGAGGGAAATTGCAACATACAATTTTGAAAGACTGTCAGACTTTTTTTTTCCCAGTGGATTTAACAGTTCGTCAGAATGTTCATCAGCCATTAATGACTGTATTTGTGATCCTAAAAAATCCCTTATTTGAATTTAGTATCACTTGCGTTGGGAAATTTCCATTTAAGTACAAGAATCCATCAGAAAATTTATACATAGCGTTTACGAAATTTTTCATTCCTCCTAATAAAATATGCAATGGAGGTAAATATATTTTTAAGGATTCACTAAATGGACATGTGACACATTTTTATGATCAGGGATACGAGATTCTTTTAATATTTGTCAAACGTATAACAATCACGTAGATGATCCTTCGGTTCCCTCGAAATAATAGGAATTGCAAATGGCAAATGACGTGTTCCATTTTTCTATGAAGAAAACAGTCTTAACAAACAAAACATATATTTGGAGCCCAGCTTTTTTTAAAAATCACCAACTTCACAGCTAAAGTAATGTTGATAACACTTTTTCGATAGTAGCGTTAAATTTCGCCCCTGAGTTTTTCAAGTCAACTCACCACAAATACAGCCGAAATGATCTGCAAGATTTACACACGTTCTTACGTTGATGAAAATACAAAACACTAAAACACGGCTTACACAATACATTTCTAAACACGAAGGAAATATATTACTAGTGATATTCGTGCGAACAAGTTCAAAGACAACTCAATACTAATACAATACAATGCCAGGCTAACTGGTCTGAGCATGTCGAAACTTGAATGAATCTTCACAGTATTGCTTGTTGGTGTTTCAGCATGATATTACATACAATTTCCGTAAGTACAACTTCAATAAAATCGCTACATGCAAGGTGAGAGAGTTAAAATCAGATTTTAAAAAGTAGCTGTCACAAAAAGAAAACTGTGCCTGATGCAAAAATTCTGATTATACATCTGAATCCACGATGAAAAAACGCACTAGATTCACTAATCGGATTTCTTGTGAAGAAAACCTTGTCGACCAGTGTACTTGTCAAGATGCAGTAGTGACTGAAGGGACTAGGACTACAAAAAAGGGATGTAAATACTAAGACTCTCCTTGATACGTCTTTCATTTCGGTCTTAGGGGGACGTCCTCGTGTAATGACAAGGTATCCCTTATGTCATTTATATCTTTGCTACTCGCGAACCTTACTTTGGAAGGAACGTTTGTTTGATACCTTCTTGATTCTTGACACTGCAATTTAATGATTCTTTGGTATTGTGTATAAAAATAAGTCATTACTTGATCATGTATGTATCGCGTTAAAAGATACGCAGTTGTTGCGCCACACAAGACGTAATCGGAGCTACATTTAGCCTCGCACTGTAACCATCAACTGCCAAAGCGTTTAACGAACCCTACTGATACAACCTACGGGAAATTTTTCGGAAGATATACTGTTGTGCAGAGGGGAAAATATTTAAGTATGACAGTTCTGGTGACGCTGATTTGGAGTTATGTTTGTTGTACCATTTCACATTAAAACATTTTGTTCAAAATACAAGCGAATTTTTTTACCAGGAGAATGATAACACCCAACGAAAGCTATTGATTGATTTACACAGGGAGACACTCCTCTATACTCAATAAAGCAGTGAGAAAGTAAGAAGTGCAGCAGAGAAAATGAAGGTACTTGGAAACGTTTGTTGCGACATTCTGTTGAAAGTCACTGAATTTATAGTAATTGAAGCAAAGTTTGAGTTAATACGCTGATTGTAAGAAGTGTTTTTTGATGGATGGCTTGAGAAATTTAATGATAATTGTTCAAACATTTCATAATAAATTGCTTTAAAAATTCAAATTCGAATTGTAGCAAATAACCAAATGCGTTATGTCACTTCAATTTAATACATTCATGATGTTTTAGTTTTTGATATAACATTAAATAATTCTGCTGAGCAGGATAACAACGAATCCTGATGCACATTGAAATCACGAAAAAGAAGTGCCCACTTTCTTTGGAATCTGCCTGTACATGAACATTTTCTTGGCAGTCTCTTACCAAGGTATTAATGAGGGAACCAGTTATTGATTTTCATTCTCGCTTGTAAATTAATTCATTTTGGACGTATAACATGGATACAATAAAAGGGGAAAAATCTTTTCTGCGGAAGTAAAGAACATCAAAGGTAACATTTTATTTCATTTTATTTATGCATGATTTTCAATGAAAGGCAAGAATAAAGCTCAAGATCAAAAAACTTCCTTAATAATAGCACTTAACCAATGTGTGCAAGCCGAGGGAGTCTCTGAAGCAGCAATTCTTTTACCTTTTAACTCATCTCTTCGGGGAACGTCTGCAGTGTAGCGTAAGACTATTGTAACAGGAATGAAGTTCAGGTGGAATATTTAAACTTCTCTGGCTTTTAGTTTCCGGTCTATTAATTTTCAGACTCTCTTGGACATAGCGGTTTAAGTATTCTACTATATTATTATTATTATTATTTCCATTTCTCTTTCGGCAATGATTGTTAAAATTTAAGTAATTCGTGAAGTCGAACAGAGTCAAAGCACCCAAAGTACGCATTTTTATTTAACATTTAAATATTGATTCCAATAATATTTGTTGAGCAGAAATTCATGTAATGGAAATCGCAGAAGCTCCGAAGAAAGCTATTCAAGAATTAGACACATGCAGCATTAACGAGAAATAAGATCAGGGGAATCGCATTGACCATGAACTATTTTACCAGCCTATGAATACTTCTTCTTCTTCTTCACTATCAGGGATTAGGCTGACAGCTTGTTCCGTCTTCACTCCAACCGTCACTTCCTAGGACGTACTATTTCTCGTCTTCCAACAGGTTTATAAGATAATATTGATTTTGTTATTCTTGTGTTATCCATCCTATTTATATGTTGTATCCAGCGTTGTTTATTTTCTTTAATACGGTCATTCATGGAATATATATTTAGATTTGATCTAATCTCCTCATTTCTGATTTGATCTAATAACGAGCAACCTTTCACTCTTCTCAGAAATTTCATCTCTGCTGTTTGTATTCGTTGTTGCTTTTTTGCTGTTAGACTCCACGATTCTCTTCCGTATGTTAATACTGGTGCTGCCATTACTTTATAAAATTTCATTCTAGTTTCTTTCATTGTTTTATTTTTTAAAGTTCTATGAATAGTGCCACTCATCATTTGATATTTATTTAGTTTATTTTGCAAATCATTTTCCCTTTCATAGCTAATGTCACAGCCCAGAAAATTAAAATGTGACACTTGTTCTATTATCTGATTATTTATAACAATTTTGGAGCGTATAGGATATTTCCCTTTAAAAGCCATAACTTTCGTCTTTTTAACAGATATTTTAAAATCATAGTGCTCACATATCTGATTTAAGCGGTGTATAGATTTTTGCAAATCATTTTCTGTTTTTTGCATAATTATTTGATCGTCAGCGAACAATAATGTATTAATGCATTTATTTTGGGGGTGTAGCTTTATTCCTGGATTTATTTCATCTTTCCATTGTCTTATGAGATCAATATATATATATATATATATATATATATATATATATATATATATATATACACACACACCATTTTCACAAAAAAGTAATCGTCATTTAATTTTTTTATATATTATTTTCCCGATTATACTTTCCCACCGTAATTTTGTGTAAACAAAAGAAAACACGTTTGACCAAATCGCAAGTGGTCAAAGATTTTTTTGCTCACCAATTGTGCAAAGAATAACCCGATTATGATTAAACTTTTCTATTACTCCATAACTGTGGCAGTTCCAAAGGAGCGTGATTGATTTATGAAAGTGCTGAAAGGTGGTTCCGTGAACACACGCGAATCTTCTCCGCTGAGGCGCCCTAGCGCGCGCGCTGTCGGTCGCAGGCACGCCTCGCGCGTCGGCAGCAGGAGGCTGCAGGGTGCTCAGTGGGCCGAAACGGCACCTAGTGGGGTCTCTTCGATTTCAGAGCAACCACCAATCCCTTTGAGCTCTTATTTTATACAATCGAATGACATTGTATATGCTGTTACGTGTAGCGTATATCATTGTATATGCATTGATATGTCATTGTATATATTTTTGTTACACGCTGTTCATGTCGCATTTGATCTCCAATATGTATTAATATTTGCTTGATTGAGTCTGTTCAGGCTATTGACACTTCGCGAGTATTAAACTGCATTTACTCTCTAGAGAAGTAGACATGAGATTATCTCAAGTTGATGTATGAATAGCGGAGAAACTCTCCGAAAACCTAGAGGCAGGTAATGCCCCAAAATGCGAGTTTAAAGAATTATTTGTCCAAACAGTCACTTTGCACATTTATTTTCAAGAATGATATCTACGTCTCCACGTCGTATATCCCACTCTTAATTTCAAAATGTGCGCGTTTTGACAGCGGTAGAGGCCTCCCTGCGGGCCAATGTGCGGCGTGGCGTGGCGTGGCGTGGCGTGGCGAGGTGAGGCGCGGAGCAGAGAGGAGCGTCGCCGCGGGCGGCCGCCGTGGAGGGGGAGGGGCGGCTGCGTGCAGCGCGGAACGGCTGCATGCGGAGCGCCCGCCCGCGCGTTCCCACGGGCGCCTCGCCCCTCGCGGCTGCGCTCACAGCCTCTGGCAATAGTTGGAATCCATTTTAAGTGTAGGCGCACACGCTATCGCGCTCCTCCTACTAATTTATGTTCCTATTGACTTAAAAACGGCAACTTGCGCCAATGTATCATGGGGGTTTCTCATTTGCACCACACTTGTAGCTTGATGTGCTGTTGCTTTTGGTGGTTGCGTTATATCTGGGGGGAGGATTTTGATGACGTAAAATATCGCCAAAAATGATCAATAAAATGTTCGTAAAATGTTTTAAAGAAGCCCTAAAAGCAAAGAAAAATGACAAAAAATTTGATCAAAACCAGTTCGATTAACAACTAAAGCAGCTTACTGATCTAATAAAGACTTATTCCTTGTGTTCAAGTGAACTCCACTTACAGACTTTTGGTTTAGTCTGTTCTTTAATAGCAAATCTCTGCCTTTAGCTGTCGCGAATTCGGCCGAACCGACAATGGCGATAATAGGCCTCATAGGAAGCTTAGATTACATACTACTCACAACGGCAGACATTAGAATTTCTGAGTGAAGAAAAGAATACGATACTCAGGAATTAAGTGGAGAAATATTGTATTATTTTAAGTACCATTAAAATGACATTACGTGATGAATCAGCGAAATATTCTTTAAAGTGACGTTAAATGGCAAAAAATGACTTATTACAGTATTGGCAGCGTATAAGCGACTCTGCCAGTTGTCTCGCCACGTGTTGTGATCTGCTCTCAAGCTATCACCTTGCGAGGATTTGTTTACTTTCTTACAGCCTGGGTTCAGCGTTGCCACTAATCTGACTCGCACAAAGTCGCGGAGGCGATAAGATTCAGCTTTGGCGAAAGTTATGAACGTGATATCAAGACGTGTCATAGCTTGTCAGTAAGTGTTAATGTTTCGAGACTTAATTCATCTGTCAAGTAGGTGGTGCCATGTGCGTAGTAATGTGTGGCAACAGCGCACTGAACTGTCAGAGTCGTATATATTCTGCCGTGTATATTCTACTGTGGTGGAAGCCGGCGAAAAAATGCAAAAAAAAGTCTGAAAATGGGGCATTTCCGTTGGTCATTACTGCCACGACGAAGCCAAGTGTCGAACTGGGGGACCACCCGGGCCGGGGGACCAGGGGCCCCCAACCCGCCTTCCCACTGCCTACACGTTAGGCTACCGACCTGGGTGGGGCCGTGACCAAGGCAACCTGGCTGATGGTCATTTAACAGCCGGACTTTTATTTGTGGGTTCCAGAGCACCCCGAGGGGCGTCCTTCACCCGATCCTGCCCTGAGGTCGGACGGGCTCTAGGTCAACGCGCCAGGGACCCGACTGGTGGATCGCCGGGTTGAACCGACGGCCCGGAGCTTGGCTTTCCTACTCACTGCCTACACGTTAGGCTAAAGACCTGAGATGGGGCCGCAAGACTCGAGGTCCGGGTGGTCATCTGACTTCCACCAGAGCGGGGAAATACTCTCGCCAACATGAAATGTGAATTGCACGGATCCATCTATACTCTTAAATAATACGCTGAGCGAAAAGGACTGTTATGTACGTGTTCTAAGAAGCAATCGACCCAAAACTCAGAAAATCGGCGACAACGGAAAATGGCTGAGAGGCAGCATTGACATTCTCTCTCCAACGACGCTGACTGGAAGGTGCTAAGGTTTGGATCTCTCGTATGCTGGATTTTCGACATTAACGCCCCCAGTTGGGGCGTTTGACCCCTGTCTGGAGGAGAATTCTAGCGGCCGGATGCTCTCATCATTAGTTTTCCATGGTTTCCCCTGTACACCTTGGACAACATTTACCTCTTTAGGAAGTAACTTACACTCTCTAGGAAGTAACATCTCTCCATCACCATTAAAATACATTATTTTTACCGGTATTAATACGTTTCCGTTGTCCCCGATATCTTCGCTGTGGTGAACAGAACTGATTTTTTCAATTTTACCAGTAGGTTCTCAAAAGTGTATAGATCTATAGAATATTATTTCATTTATATTTGTCTTGTAATTCTATGTAAACTAAGTGTTGTCATTGGCCACTTTCTAAATACAATTAAATATTTCTTCTTTTGCTTCTTTTCTTAAAACATTTTTATTACAAAAAGTTTGTTAAACTGAACTTCAAGGTTTTTTTTCGGTTTAACAAAGTCTCTTGTAATTAAAAAGGTTATAGGAAAGGAACCAGAAGAATAAATATTTAATTATTTTTAGAAAATAGCTAGAGACAACATAGTTCCTAAGGAATATTGCGTATAGTCTTCACCCCCTATACATACGATTCGTTTCCTGGTTCTGTCTTCCGCCGTTTTTTTTTTTTTTCACCAAAACCCCCTCCTGCAATTACCACCACCGTCTGCTTGTAACACCGACTTCGCGGCAGCGCCCTCAGGTATGTATCAACGCGCACACCGCAACAATAATCTCCACCGCCTCTAAAAGTAATGGCATTAGCTCCACCCTTACCGACACCACCATCGCCACAGTTACCGTCACCTTCTCCGCCACCACCGCGGCTTCCGCCTTCTGGGTCGCGTGTAAATCGATCGCCCTCGCCGGCGGATACCCGCGGGAGAGAAGAGAACGCCAAGAACCTCTCTCGGCGGGGAGCCCGCGGGCCGGCGGGGCGCGAGCTGCGGCGCTCCAATGCGGCGGTGGCGCCCGCCCACGGGGCGATAATGCAGCGCTGCGGGGCGACGCAGACCTCTCGTTCCTCGCGCACTCGCGAAAAATGGGTTTCGAGGAGCAAGCGCCCCTTTTATCCCGTGTCGCCAGACCTACTTTTGATTTTAGGAAAAGGGGCTTGAGCTGGAATGTGTGTGTGCTTGTCACCGACAGCTCGTCTCAGTGGCGGTCTCGTAAGGCGTTTGTAGGCTTCGATACTTGTTAAGCAGAATTGGACTCTCTCTCGTATTTTAAAACTCCTCACTCAACACGGGTACTTTTTTTGTATCCTCTGATATGTGAAATGAGCGTTGTAAGTGACAGATAAGAAATGTCGGAAACTTGATTTTATTTCCAAGAAAGATTATTTCTTTTGAAAATACTGACATCTCTGGAATATCGAGCTTCGGTATTTTCTACAATGATCATTTTAGTACCTCGCTCAGAAAACGTATTCCTTTTTGTTGGATATTTATGTATCTTTTTAAATTTCGATTGCACTTAATGGTTGATCCTGCGAAGTTTTCCGTTTTCTATATATCTAAACGCGGTGCAAAGTGTCTTTGGCGATGTGACAAAAAGTTGTATTTTCATGAGGATTTTTGAATTCTCAAACTTTGAAAGTATTTAATTATATAAGTTACCGCCTATTTTAGTTTTAGTAATTTTAGTCCCAGAAAAGAAACTTTGAAAAACTTTATTTAAGGAAACGGAACGTAGAGAGAGATTACTATAAGAAGGGATCACTTTGACATCCACTGCTGGACTACTGCTGGCAACATAACTGCAGATTATGTCCATGCTCTCAATTTGTCAATGATTTCGATTACAGTTAGCGCATTTCTGAATGATATCTACACCATCTCTTGTAGTTCAATTGTCGTTTGTTTCAATGCAGCTCAATCGACGTTCATTTGTTTCCCGACCTGTCAAACTAGTCCGTTCTTAGAGTAACTTCTTCTGCCATAGGAAAGGTAATATCCCTAACCACCTGTGTTGATTCGAAGGTAGTTTCCTCTAAAGGAAAATTCGCAAGTGACCTGCATCCTCCTGTCCACTTTAGAGAATTTATAACTGCCGTGGGCCCTCAGTCGTAATTCTCAGAAAACGACCGCTTAAACGTCGAAATGACGAAAACCTCAACTTTTCGCCCATAACATGAAACATTAAGGATGCTGAAGTCGATTGTATCTTTTCCAACCACACATTGTTTTCAACCTCTTTTCAAGATTGTGAGAATACAGCTTAATCTTTTTAGAGAACCGCTGCGACGACATGTTATACATTTGATTCCTTTTCACGTTAAGCCACCTGGTTCTTAAATTGTCAGTCATTGCCAGTCAATTATCATCTTCTATTCTTCTTTTACCATGTTTGTCCTTTTTATGAGGCTGCTCAACTTTCTCTGATGAGGAATATGTAGTTCAGACTTGACTACTTTTTTGTTTTTCAATTTGATCTACAACCCTCAATATTGAATAGGCGTCGCTAAAAGGAATTTATTTGCTGAGAATTAACACTGAAATACTTCATTTGTAGTTTCTACATTCCATTTTTTGCCATGATATTAATTGTTTCAAAATTGTAAAGTATATTTGAACTTTGTTTCAGATTTCAACTGAGCTGTGCAAGAGACTCTCGGGCCTAAAATTTTGTGGTAAGTAATCGGTACAGAGGCAACTGAATGCTGCTTTGGGAACCACTTTTGATATAAAACCGAGGTGTTGCAGGTGGTGCAAATAGGCTCAGGGCCTTTTCAAATTAGAGTATCATGTTGGCATAATTGATTAGCTTTGAGCGCTGTGGTGCACTGCAGTAGAATAGCATATATGTTTCATTGTGTATACTCATGTTCCTCTCTTGTACTAATTTTTATTCTCGTTTGATATTTTTGAAGTGCCGCCATTGTCAGTACGTTATTTCATGTTGATTTATTTCGAATATAAGTTTTCATTATTTCATTTGAAGGTTGAATTAATGTATTCGACGTTGTTAAAGTAATTCATCGGAAACTGGAAAGAAAAAAAAATCGCAAACTCCTCTCCGTTCTCATGATGCTGTCAGTGTAGTTTGGAGAATCAACCTCTTTATAGAATGTCATGTAAAGTTTCGAGCTAAATGTTGACATAGAGTTGTTAAAGAGTAATTTATACACGCACCACGACATAATAAACGATTTAAAATCAAATGTTCATATTCGTTGCGAAGCCGTCCCGTTCAAACGCGTCCGCGACCTCATATTTCTGCCTTCTGAAACATCCACGTGTGTTTTCTCGAACCGGACCATCATCATTCCGTGCGTATTTTTGTCTTCTGAAAGGAGATCTCAAAGCCGGGAATCTCGTCTAATTGGTACGGTCCTGCGCTGTCTTGTCGGGAACTCCCTCGTAGCCTCTCATTACGCACGATGTATGTGCACCTCCCGTCTTCAGTACGGGGCCGGTAGAAAATGTGAGAGGAAGCATTTCCCTTTGAACTGTCATTTTGAGACTCACCCAATCACATTGTGCAAACTGGCAGTGGACCTGCGAATACGATAGGAGGAACTTTCCCAACAGCAGGCGTCTCTGCTGGAAGAGTAGTTTCATATGAATTAGGGAATACGGTTGACAGGTTTAGAAAAGCGTTTGCTCTGAATCGATAGTTGTTCTTTTTTTCAATTAATACTTACGTGTTCCTTAGGATTAAACAAAATCATAATTTTTATAATAAAGAAAACTTCCTTATTTACAATATGACAGTTCTTCGTCACATGCCCTTTCTTATGACACTTCATCATGTCCTAAAATTAAATACAATTCATACGTTTTGGCTTTATATTTTAATAATTCAACCATCCCATTTGCCAATTCTACGTATTGACACTAGTGGTTCGGCACTGTGCTGAATCCATACGGGTGTAGGAATGTCTGTAATTTTAGTTTCCTGGTGATTGCGTCTACAAACTCTGAAAAAGATTAAAATTCGGTGGATGGAAAGATCCTAAAGTGGCATGATACTTAAGTGCTGAAATATATTTAATATAAGTATTTGTATTTAACTTTACTTTTATTTAAATCAACTTTTGTTAGCAAATTCATTAAAATGATCAAGTATCGACATGTACTCTGTACTTAGCAATTATTATTGCTGATGAGTATTTTTAGATGGATTAAATTTTTTTTTTTTGTAGTTTTGATGAGTATTTTTAAATGGATTAAAATTAAGAGTTTGTTATGACGCTTAATTTTAGCAAATAACTTGCCAGTTGATGAACAATATATATTTTTATTCTGGATTTTGTTAGAGACTGGAAATTATATGTACTAATCACCGAGTGAAACGAATGGTATTGGATGTCATTGCATATGGATGGCACACGTAAACCTCAAGACTCAGAACTTGCCCACCAAGTAAATAGTCTATTTTATGGCATAAAAGCAATATCACGAGCTTAAAATACGTATTCACTTATTTTGGCGTGTTCATGTACGTGCCGGAATAAATACTGGAAAATGTATAAAAAATTTCATCTGACGTAAGTGTTCGAATAGTTATTTACAGTATGACTGAATTGTTTGTCTGTGATTTCAATATGTCGTCTTTCAATACGCTCATTAGCTTATTTAGTACATGTTATGCAAAACTTGCACAATTATATATTATAATAATTGCCAATGTGCGCAGAAATTGAAAGAAAGCTGTGCAGCTTCCGGCCATGAAGAAGGTGTCTACTTTGTCGATAGATACCCAAGAAATACGAGGTAGGGTCAAAAAGTTCTCGGAATGGTCGCTTACAGTCAAGTATTTGTTAGCTGAAAGGGAAATTTTTGTTTGTGAGGTTGGCATAACTGGTAGTGAATGTGCTTTTGAGGTTATTAGGCAGTTGTAGTTGGTTCCGTGCGTTCGGTGTTTAATATTGTAGATCGTAGTTTCTTTCTTTCGTCGGATTGTGCAATGTCGTCATTAGAGCAGCGTGGCAATATTAAATTCTGTGTGTTGCTGGAGAAATCACCCTCGGAGACTCTTGAGATGCTAAAAAAGCATACGGAAATTCTGCGATGAAGAAAACAGCAGTTTACGAGTGGCATAAGCGTTTTCGCGACGGTCGCACAACAATTGAAGATGACGTTCGGACTGGGCGGCCTTCCACTTCCACTAAAGACGACAATGTTGAGCGCGTTCGACAAATTGTGCGTGCGGACAGGCGAACAACCATCAATACCATTGCCTCTGAAGTTGGTATTTCACATGGGAGTGTTCACAGCATTCTTCATAATGACTTGAACATGCATCGTGTTTGCTTGCACATTGTTCCAAAAATGTTATCCCCTGAGCAAAAGGAAATGAGAGCGACCATGTCCAGGGACTTGATTGAAATGGCTGATGCAGATGACAGCTTCCTGCGCAAAATTGTTACAGGTGATGAAACATGGTGCTTTCTTTACGACCCTCAGACAAAACGGCAGTCCGCTGAATGGAAGTCAAAAACTTCACCAAGAAAACAAAAATTTCGCTTGGACAGAAGCCGGGGTAAGGTGATGTTGGAGGTGTTTCTTGATTACCGTGGAGTGATTCATTATGAATTTATTCCTGAAGGGAGAACAGTAAATAAAGAATTGTACACAGAGATCTTAAAACGGCTACGAGATGCAATTCGACGAAAACGACCTGAAAAATGGGAAGAGAATGACTGGTGTTTGTTGCACGACAATGCCCCAGCACATCGATCCCTAATGGTGAAACAATACCTTGCCAAGAATAATGTTACCACTCTGGAACATCCTCCATATTCTCCCGATCTCGCACCACCAGATTTCTACCTGTTTCCAAGGTTAAAAATGGCATTGAAGGGACATCGTTTTGCTGATTCGTCAGAGGTGATTGAAAATGCGACGGAGCGGCTGAAGGAACTTTCAAAAAACGGCTTTCAAGAGTGTTTCCAACAATTATATGAACGGTGGAATAAATGTGTACATGCAGGAGGAGAGTATTTTGAAGGGAAATAATGTAAGAATGTTATAAATATTTTTAATAAATTTTTAATAACCAATTCCGGGAACTTTTTGACCCTACTAAACCAAAAGCAGTGAAACCATTTCAATTTGACTGAAAAATATTTGATTGAGTTATTCCACCTATTTTCATACTGTCCATACCGACTGACATCTCATACATGGTGTGTCCCCGCTTACGACCCACCTTACTTCATGCAACAAGGAAGAGGACGTCGATTATCTGAACTAATTGGGACCAGCTATAGTTTGGATATTCGATAATTGGGATAACTGAACATAAAAATAGCAAGTGTACATAAAATAGTTTTGGATAGGATTTGTCAAAGTTCACTGGTCAGATGGTTGTTTTTAGTACAGTATCTCGTTAATATTTTATCACTGTCAATCATATCGGGAATCATTGTCAATATTCAGCATTACAAAAGAAAATGAATACGTATAGGAAGTAGTACAAGCAGTACATTGTAAGAAATTATAGAGAGGAAAGTTCTACGGAAAATTTGCGGAAAGGAATGTAAGTTTAATGAACGCGAGGAACGATTTGTACTTCAAGTTCGTAACACCCTCGGTTATGTGCTCCTTAATTACGTCTTAGTGGAAAATGTATCTAAAAAGATGTCCTTGTGGTATCCATAATTCTGTCAATGAATTGGATAATATTAACCCCCTTAGAAGACATACAACCTCACAAAATAACTAATTCTTCACCAAACTTTACCGTGGGAATTGTATTCATGAAACAGTCGCCTGTATTTGGCTTCCCCCAGACCCGACATTTCCCATATGACCCGAAGAGATTTATTTTACATTCGGCAGACCAAATTACACTCCTGTATTCACCTGTTGCCTAGCAAATGCAAGTCTCTTGCGACTTTTCCCTGCTTTCGAAAAGCCTCTTCCGCGCTGTTGGGTCTGTGAAACCTGTACTTCCATAAAACACGACGAACAGTCTGATCGGACATAATCTTTTTAGATAAACTTCCCACCAAGACACGTAATTGAGGCACAGTTAACTGAGGGTTTTACGAACTTGAAGCACAGATCGTTCCTCGCGTTCATTCAACATACGTTCTTTTGGTTTTCGTGGCAAATTTTGCGTAGAACCTTCCTCTCTAAACTTTCTTACAATGTATTGCACAGTGGAGTATCTTTTGTTAACTATTCGATCTATTTGTCGCAAGGAATAACCCTGAAGTGCTAAGTTGACAATTACCTTTTTCTCATTGGAAGTGAGCACCTGCTTAGACATTTCGATGCCGACTGTTGTCTACTGGCGGAACTATCACTACAGAGCGCATTGAGACCTAGGAAAACCGTCAAGGGCCTAGTACGTCGTCGCGGAAGAACTGCATTTTGCCACTCACTTCGACACTACGAATAGCAAAATTGTAACGAAAGTTATTTGTTCCATTCAATATTAATATTATGTAAAACATATATCAATGTAATACTTTTTATTGACATTATATAATTGCTACCAATGCAATTGGTGCACAGTTTCAACAATTTTTTTTACACAGTTTTATTTTAAAATATTTTACGACGAAATATGATAATTTTTTGTTGCTAAATCTGGGTGTACGAATAAGGATGTTAGATACAGTAGTACCCCCAAAACCAAATATCCCTTTCAAATTCGTTCGACTTCGAATTCAGCCAGATCGATTGGGGAATGTCAATTTTTGAGAAAATTCTGTGAACGGTTTAAACGCTGGTGTTGTCGACAGATAGACGGGATGGACGGATGGACAGAGAGGCAGAAGTTTTGCCATAAACCAATTTTTCGGTATCAAGGACCCAAAATGTGCATTCCGGCTACACAACGTATTAGTACAGTAAGTAATTTAACAGCAACATATACAGCAGCGTGTAGGAGCAAGAATTATCCACTTTTTTGGTATCAGGTCCCGGCAGTAAGAGTTTTTCTGTCGAAAAATCGGCACGTTTCTGTGCAGCTTTTCAGTACTGTGTACTACGTAAATACATAGAAGGCGAAAAGTCAAAATGGAATTTCGAGATAAATGTAATGTAGTAGTAATATTGTAGTTGACAATAGAAACACAGGAGTAACATAATGATGGGTTAAGGAGTAAGTGTTATTGAAAGGTTTTGTAGAATTTCTGTTTGCAATAACTATTGTAAATATTATAAAATAGGATGGCAACGAACCTTGTGCGATCGAATTTTTATTCAGTTTTCGACGTAGGTGACGACGATGAAAGCGGATTAAATATTGCGTGTAGGTTTTTTTAATAGAAACGCTGGAGCAAAAATGGCGTTCAGGGATCCGGTGTCGTCTCCAGCATTCGTTATCCATCGTTGTGTTGTTGCCAGACGACACCGAGGGCACACCCCGTAACAGACCTTGAATCGATGTCGGTCGTTCTTGATAGTGACCGTGCCAGAACTAGCATTTCTCGGACATAGTGTTCTCGGCCCGTTGGTAGAAAACAATCGGAACTGTTTTTGTACCCGGAGGGGATACACCTGTATGAAAATCTGATTGGTAGGTACTGTTTCATAAGGGAGCAAGAATTTCACTATTCGCATTAGCACACAGGCAGCGCCTTCGAATCCCACGTATTAAATTGTTTCAACTAGTGGGGCTAATTAACATTGATAACGTATAGAAGACTGCGTTTGTTTATTCAAATTGAGAAGTATCAATTATTCTGAGACTTTATATAGTAGATTCTTATTGTTTTTACTGGAGCGCTCTACCTTGAACAAGCTTCATGAAATTCTTTTCATTCTAAATCGTATCGGGATGGAAAAGCTTCACTGCATTCCTGTTCTGTCATAAAATGTTAAGCGCCATATTTTATGTCTTTAGCCGTGTGTTCGTTTATGGAAATTACAAGGTCTCAGAAACATCGTTCCTGTGGCCATGATATCGCGTTCAGAAATATTCAGGATTTATTCAGAAAAGGAGTCTATTTTCAACACCCTTCGTGCTGGTCGCTGCAAGAACGCGAGCACTTATTTATTGAGGTTATTTCTGCAGACGAGATCTCCAAGGAATGAACAAGCCATTTGATGTCGTGTGTCAGTCAATACAATGACCCATCTCATACAACGCCACGCTCTTGTCGAGATTGTTGTATACCCCTGTTTTACTCAGTGCTTCTAGCAGAGAGGTCCTATGTGTTAAGCTTCTCTCTTTTTAAAGGGTCAAAAGAACAAATAAAGAATCGAAGCGTCTAGTGCTCTGTAGTATCTCTGACCTGCATGCCTATGCCACGGGTTATCTAGGGGATTGTGAGATGTATCCGGGATGACTACCATCTCATTCGTTCTTTGAAAGGGATTTCAGTCCACGCTTGTGAAGTAATTTAATTTCAGGGTTTGCTTTTTTTCCCTTTCGCTTCTTTGGAGTTAACTCTTCACACTCGGCGTTCCTGTAGGCATAGAACAATTTTGGAATCTGAGAAATAGTGTTTCCTTCAAACTTCGTTTTGTGAAGTTATAGATATCCACTAAAAATCTTCTTTCAAACTATGCGTTGACAAAATTACTTTGAATTTTGTACAGTGAAGCGAGGATTCTTCTAGACCAGACATTAGTATTTTGTCACACATAATATACAGATTCGTTTGTTGATTGACAATAAAAGAGAATACCACAAAAAATGTTACATACGTGAACAATAGCTCAAATTGACTTATGTACGAGTACGTAAACGCACCAGCAGTGGCCATAGTTAAGACTACTTTCGTAGTTTTCTTAAAATTCTAGTACTATATTCGTTTTGTGAAACTCAGTGGTGAACAGCATATCCCTTTCTGAATAGATCCATTGCCCACAAATTGCCAATTTTGAAATTGTTATATTTTTAATAATTTATTTCTAGCCCTCGGGTTTGTCTCAATAGTGGCCACTTGCAAATTACGAAATTTGGGTAATGGTTAGAAATTTCATCCGGTAATGGCCACTCGTTATTTATCCCGTGTTTGAGACACTTTAAATGTAAAAATGTCAGTTCATTTTATATTTTGCAATGCTAATATTGTTAGGTTGTTTGTCAACTGGTCATTTAAATATTAAAAAAATCGTTGTTTTTCTCCTCACCACTAAAAGACGTAAGCTACACATTTTGCTAGTTTAAAGCAAGTGAGGAGGATATCAATTATTTTAAATTTTGGTTTTGAAGTGGCCCCTATTGATGTCTTCACTGTACTGATATACAGGCATTTGATCTCTAATACGTATTTCAAGAATATGTTTTGCTCTGAGGCTTCCTCAAAATATGTATTTCAAACTTCGTCATAAAATGATCATTGTAGGTTCTTACATTTTCCAGACTATGCACACGACTTTCTACAAACAACATTAAAAGTGCCATTGAAAGGTTAATCATCAACGTTCAATCATGTCTCCGGTGTATCTATTTCGCCGTAGCAAATAAGCAATGCTTTAAAAGAATTAATGGTGCTGAATCAAAAATACGACGGTAATTACATACGTTTACTTTCAGGAGGATTTTCTATTTTTCCTGCGGTGCGCGTTGGAGTGCGGCCGCGCCTTCTTTCACACGGAAAACGGCTAAATCGAGCGAGCGTAATCCAGAGCGGAGCCAGGTTTCCTAAACATTCCCTCTGCGCGAAGTTTGCGCAAGGCGGACCAGGCCGGCTCCGCCCGTAGGCTCTGCTTCCACCCTCGCCCTGCTCGTTTCCCAGAGGCCAGCCTCCCGCCCTCCTCCCGCTTCGATCTGTACCGAACCCCCACCTCTGCCGCCCGCAAGTAATCGCGCACCCAGTAGTACCCCGTTTGAGAACCTCCCACCTACTCCCCTCCCCGCACATGGCGCATTTCTTGGTTGCACCTGCTTCCTTCAGCTGCCGCTGCAGCCGAGGCGGCTGCTCCATCTGATTTTCTTACCTCGTTACCTCCCTCGTCTCTCCGGTTGTGTTTTTCCTTCCTCTTCCGCCTCATTTGCCACACGTTCCGTCTTCTTACAGCTCCTGCTCAAAGCTCGGATTGTTTCTCATGATCGTTCCTTCTGATCTTTTCTCTGTCATCTAGCGTGTTCCATCCTCTACCTCCCACCCTCCAACGCGCAACGTTTACTTCCTTCTCCGTTCTCGTTATTGTCTCCGCAACCCTTCTTTTCCGAATCTCCTCGCCCTCCTTCTTGTAGCCCGGCTGAGTACTCGTAGGTGCATGATTAAAACTTCTGTTTCCTGCTGCGGCGGCGGGCCAGGGATCCCCTTGCGGTTGGCCGCGGGCGCCCTCGCGCCTGTTAAGGAGCTTCGCTGTTTCGGTCGTAACTTCTCACCGGATTTTCCCTACACTCCCGCTTCAACGAAACACGGCACAGTTCTCAAAAACGAAATTACTTTGGCTAGAAGGATAGACGAAAGTACCCCAAACCGGACTTCCATTTTGTTTTTGATTAAAGTTAAAATTGTAAAGAATTTTATTTTCAAAGCATGTAATGTTTACTTCATAACGGTGAGCACCATTTAAAATTGTAGAAATAAAAAAAATAGTGTACATAACAAAGTCTTACAAAAGCCTTGCACTTCAGCAATTTTTAAACAGTTGTCTAATCGAACCTATTGGAAAAATAACCAAAATAACACTAAACAAATTAGAACTAGTGCTACTGCAGTATGGCACAGAAAATTACAAAAATGTAATTTTTTAAATGTCTCTCTCGCCTTTATTTGAACATTTCCATTAATTTGTGTACATTATTGTATTTATGAGTGGATGCGCTCCAAATGACTTCCATTGAAGTTTTACGAAAACTCAAAAGAATTCTGTGAAAAAGAGCTTCAAATTTCACATTTAGTAGAGCTTCAAGGATTGTCTTAGAAACGGCTCCCGGGAAAAAATTTCCCGAGGAGCTCTTACTCTTTCACATTATTCTTAAAGTAATATTTCGATTCTATCATTATAAAACCGAAAAATTGAGAAAATTTTGAAAAACAGTGTACTTCGGGCGGCGATTGATGGCAACTGGCAATAGAATGGGGCAAGAATATAAAGTTAGCCCAGAGCAAAGAAATTAGAAAGTAAAGTAGTACGAGAAAGTTCTGTTGCACCACTAGTTTTCAACGAATTTCTCTTAGTTTCCGATGCTAGTTAAACATTAATGTACAAGTAAAAGTAACGAAACTCCTGCAACTGTAAAACGAGATATATATGGCCATGAGTAAACAATGAAAGCCTTGGTCGAGAAGTGAGCTGTCAGCTGAGGTGGGTGGATTTGCAATCGCGCCAACTGTCGCGGTTCGAAACGTGAAAATAACTTTAATGGGTTGACAAGAGATTAAACGGTATTCCCGGCTTTCTAGCAGATGCTTCCAATGATAAACGAGGTGCAGCTTCTGTCTCTCTTTCGCCGACAATTTGCGAGTTCTGTGGGAGCTGCCTTCAAATTCCAAGCGTTGCCCCCCACCCCGCGGTAAACCCAACAGTACGTGTTAAAAGCGTAATTATGCTACACAACGTCCACCACTGTCTGTCCCAAGAAAACTTTGTGGACTGTAAACCCGTTCTACGCCCGGAAATGTTTTGGCTGAGAGAGCAACCACCGGCTGAAAGAGCTAGGACTTCAAGTTGAGAAAGAGGTCCGGCGCAGAGCGATTCGAATGGCGTGCAAATCTACAATGAATTTGCAAATTGAAAAAAGCATCCGTGCACTTTTTTATTGCGTCAGGCATACATATTTAACGATGTTTTCGTATAAACAAGTTAATCTTTAATTACGCATTCCTTATCGATTTTGTTGGTATTAAATAATAACAATTATTGGTACTCTCGGTCATTGGACGCATATCTCTGAAATGAACAAGCAGGCTCGGTCCGGCCTGTGTACTATATTGCTTGATGCCCATTAATGCATTTTTGTGGTCGCCAGAGAGGACGAAAATGGAGGGACTCGCATTACCGAAGGGATCAGATTTGACTTCTTTTCCTTATTCCAAAATTTATTGCACTGATGTTTTCCAGCAGTAGAGAATACATTGCGGAGAAAAAGCATTTGTACCTAACAGGAAATAGAAAACAAATTCCTCATTGATGTTACTGATAATTTATTGTTACGATAAAAATTGGTGCAAATAAAATAAAGTGTATTGTTTTTAATTAGCGGAAATAATAATGTAGAGAATTTTAAAACAAAAACATGTTCTATTGGAAGAATATTCACAGATCGTGTGAATTTTCTGCCTTCTAGTAAATTTTGTTCTGATTGGGAACATAGTCTGAAAAACTTTTCTATCGTGTTGGATCCTAGACCCACCATAGCTCGCACCCTTTTCTAATGACTAAACAAATTTTGTCAATTGTCGGCCCCGTGGCCGAAATCTCTAAGGTTTGTAGTGCCGTAGTGATCTTGGACTGTGGGGTCGCGGGTTCGAGTCCCGCCTCGGGCATGGTTGTATGTGTTCGTCCTTTCACCCCCTATCATCACCATATCGTTTCATCCTCATACCATAACGTTACATCCAATAGTGGTCGGGATATTTGAAAACTACATTATTGGTGAACTACGAGATGGTGGCAGTGATCCCCAAGATAAAGATGTTTTATTTAGTAGAGTTTGTTTTTACAAATTAGACTTCTAGAAATTATTCAAAATCTATTTGATAATCTTTATTTTTGTTTCGTATTGCGAAGTATAGAACCAGTGTTGCCAGACGTCCCGCTTTTTAAGACTAAAAGTGAATGTCCTGCGCGGTACAGCCCAAATCACGCTTTGGAAAATCTTTTGATTTGAATTGCCCAACGCAAAAACTACAACAAAAAAATAAAACAAGAAAAAAGCACGCGAAAGAAATCTCAGCGACAGTAGCGGGTGAGTCGGAACGTCCGGTGTGTAGGCCGTCGCATTGCATCATGGGGTCGTTGAGATAGCGGTGCCAACGCCATCGCAGAGCGCAATGCGCTGTTCATTTTTTAACGAAATGTGTGCTCGCTTCGCATATTGGATGTCAGGCACTCTACTTGGAGAATAAACTGTACTTTACTTTATCAGGCTATTCCTTCACGCTTTGTTTGAAGATGAGCAAAGATGACTGACTGTTCTTCGGATAGTTTGTATTTGTCGGCGCAAGACAAACCATTAAGAAATTTAAACTACGAGAACGTCAGTTAACAAAATTCAATATTAAATGAACACGTGATTATAACTCACTGTGCGATGTAAAGTCAAACGAATATAAAGCATGTCGACTGGAAGAAAGATTGGAGCGTTTCTCATGATGGACTAAATGATATCATAAAGCACTCGAAAACAAGCTGTCATATGAAGATCGCTAGCTCTCACATTGCCAAAAATTTAACAGACTAATTCGCAAAGACTTCTTCTCCTGATCACAAAAATAACTATAAAATATCAGCAGATGAAATTTGATACCTACTAATTACGTTGTTCGTGTTTGAAAAATGTACTATCTATTTGGATATTTACAATAACATACTTATTGCTTTATTTTGTCCCGCTTTTTTTCAAAAAATCACGTATTTTCACCAAGATTTGTTAAAAATCACGACTTAGGCGAGAAATAATCAGGCAACGCTGTATAACTTTGTACCGAAAGGTCGCTTATCTATCCATGTGTTAGCATTTCAAACGACAAATTAAGAATATGCCAAAAAATGTACTTTGGGCTGGCAAGAGACTGTGAAATGTCTGAATGCTAGCCGAGACCAAAGGAAATAAACTAATACGGAAAGTCTGTGCTGTTGTGTTGCACCTCTAGTTTCTCATATTTTTCGGTCTTCAAATAATAGAACGGAAATTCGACTTAAGAAAATCATAGAAAAATGAAACCTGGTTCTGTTTGCAAATTTTCATTGCGAAATTTTGCAGCCGCTGTTGAGAAAGTATCGTTTTCAGCGGTTCTGAAAACGCGCGATATTGAGCTCATTTTCTTAGAAAAGTTTTGAGTTTTCAAGTAAACTTCATAAGACATTATTTGAAGCACTTGTACCCACAAATGCTATAAAGATAACCCGTAATGTAATTATTAATGACTTAGAGGTGTATAAAAACACAACATTCGTGTCTTTTTTATCTCTAATATTTATTGGGTTAACAAACAGTAAAAACTGTATATGACGTGTGGGGGAGGAGATTATCAGCGCACATTTTCTTGCGGTCCAGATGGGGAAGAAAATAAGCGCGAGATTAGTAACATTTGAAAAACTGGACATTTTCGTCCCCGAGTTATAGAAAACATAATTGCAACGGTAAACAAACTGCTGATTTGATATTACTTAGCGTTTGTAATTTGTCGAGAGAGAATTGACCCCATACAGATGGTGACCTTAGAACCAAAGAAAACAAATGGGAAGTGAATATGAAAGTCACTCGAAACGTTTAGAGAATGAGCAACAATGAGACTATTTCCATTGTTAGGTGGACGTTTTACTAACAAGCTCGCGCAAGTTTGAACATGCTCGGATAATTGATTAACTCAGCAGTGCTATTTGTGTTCAATTATTTGTTCTTCCTCTGCCAGTAAGGCAGGGTTGCCATCTGTCCTCTTTTTGGAGGACATGTCCTCCTTTTTTAACACTGTCCGCCTGTCCTCCCTCCTTTTTTAAATTTATATGAAATGTCATCCTTTTTTTCTTTTAGAATTGAAAATAATTCTGGCAAAATTATAAAGTAATTTAATTCATAAAAGGGACGTCTTATCCTGAATATTTACATTTTTAATCCAATAAATGGTCTGCAAAATAGATCATTAGGCTTATTTTGATATAAAACGTATTAATGCCCACTATTTGGTGGATAACGAGGGAAGGGGTGAAGTTATCCAATCGGAAGGAAACTGCGATTTTTCCAAAGGTGGTTGTGACGTAAATCAGCTGTTTCGGTGTCATCCAATCGGATGGTTGAACGCCACCCTAGTGACGCTACTGTAGTGACGTGTAAGGTCCCGATTGGATGGCACCGAAACAGCTGATGATCTGCCAGAGGCAGAGTTGAATAAATCGCAGTGTACTCTTTGCTAAAACAGCATATTTTTTGTATGAAGTGACCACGTGTGATAGATGTTCTTGCTCTCGCTTAGTTTTCGTCATTGTTATGAAGCATAATGTCGGCAACACAGAAGAGAAAGTGTAAATTCAATGAATCAGTGGTAAAAGCAAAGTATACATGTTTTTCTGCAGGAAAGAGTGAATATGAAGCAAAATGTGAAGTGTGTGATTGCTATGTAAATGTCGGCAACAAAGGTATTTTGGATTTAGAACGTCATGTTAATACTGCGAAGCACAAGCAAGCTGTTGTAAAAGTAGCTGGTTGTACAAAGGTCAGTTCTTTTTTTTCTTCCAAATTTACCCAGTTCGATGATAAAATAAATGCAGCAGAAGGTACCCAAGCATATCATACAGTGTATCATCACATGAGTTACAAATCTAATGACTGCTGTTCTCAGTTATATGGGCTAATGTTCAACGATTCTGACATAGCTGTGAAATTTCAGTGTCAAAGAACCAAAACGCAAGCTATAATAAATAATGTGATTGCTCCACACGCCACTGACATAGTTATTGAAGCTTTAAGTGATATACCTTACTTTGGATTGTCAATGGATGGAAGCAATCATGGGTCGCTGAAAACATTCCCTATATTAGTACAGTACTTTGATTGGAAAAGCAATGGAATCCAAACTAAAGTCATTGAAATTAAGACTGTGCCTAATGAAACTCATGACACTATAAGTAATTTAATTTGTAGTTCTCTGAGAAAATTCAGTCTCACTTCCAAGTGCATAGCATTCAGTGCCGACAACGCAAATGTTAATTTTGGAGGATTGTCAAGGAAACCCGGAAGAAATGTTTTTACGTCTCTGAAAAGTGAATTAGACAATAATCATTTGATAGGAATTGATTGTCCTGCCCACATCCTCAACAATTGTTTGCATCATGGGTGTGACTTATTAAAATATGACATTGAAATGACTGTAATCAAAATTTACAAATTCTTTTCAATATACACTGTGCGCACTGAGACACTCAAAGAATTTTGTCAATTTGTTGAAGTTGAATATAAACAACTACTTCGACACACCACAACAAGGTGGTTAAGCCTCTTCCCAGCCATAGAGAGAATATTGAGTCTGTTTCCTGCCCTTAAGTCATACTTCCATTCCAAGAAACAGATACCACAAATGATTCTTAACTTTTTTAATGATGAACTGGCTGAATCATATTTGTTTTTGGTACACTCCTTAATGTCAGTATTTCAGAAAGATGTTGAAGACGTACAAAAGGAGGAAAACTCAGTTTTGGAAGTGAGAAGATTGATCATAACAGTTCAAGAGATGCTAGAAAGTAGGTTAAATGAAAAATTTATTCCTCTAGCAATAAGGAAACGACTCTCTACTCTCAGAGAAGAAGGTTTATCGGAGATGTGTGATAAGTTTATGGATGAGGTATTACAACTTTACACTTCCTGTGCTACATACTTAAAACAATGGACTTTGCCTCTGAATGAGTTCGATTGCTTTGAGTGGATGCTGTTTGATAAGAAGAAAGTCAATGATCTGAACTTTGAAATGATTTTACCTAGTCTACATTACTTACAGGAGAGAGGTGTCACCATTGATGACTGTAAATCCTTTGACCAGTATCAGTGCTTGAAAGCATTTCTTTGTGGACAAAATGAAGAATATTTTGAAAAGTTGGTGCATGTGCAAAGGGGTGAATTTCTTTGAGAACACACAAACATTAGACAGTTTTTCTGAACTTTTAAAGATTTGCCAATTTTATTTCGCAATTCCCGGTTCAAATTGCAGTGTTGAAAGAGTGTTTTCTTTAATTAATTCACAGTGGACTGATGAGAGAAATAGATTGCTTGTTGAGTCAGTAGAAGGAATCATAACTGTGAAATATAATTTGAAGCATTTAAATTGCTTGCAGTTCTATAAATATATAATTTCTAAACCAGATTTGTTGAAAAAAATTTCATCAAATGACAAATATTATTCGAGCAATAAAAATCAATAAAAATGTTATTTGTACAATGTAATAATAAAGTTGGTATCTTTCTGCAAAGTAAAGTCTAATATTAATTTAATTAATATTATTGGAGTAAAATATCTATTGATTACAGAAAATAAATTTCAAATCCGTCTGTCAAACATAGTGCCTATTAATAAAGCATTTTATTTGAAATTGATTATCATCAATAGATATTATAATCCAATACATTTAACAGATGGTCATAAATATAACATAATTAATTAATATTGTATATGCACCTACATATTTATATAATAATATTTTTAAAGACTATAAATGGTTTGGAATTGTCGAGTATATTGTCTATACATCGTGGACTATAAAAATGTAAAATGTCCTCCTTTTTATTGAAATGTCCTCCTCTTTTTGGGAAAATGTCCTCCGCTGGGAAAAAAATGTCTGGTAACCCTGCAGTAAGGAGGGACGTAAAGAGAGGGCATTTCAGAGCTATCATTTTGCATGACTTTAAGATTGGCGTAGGTAAGAAATCATGCCTTGGTAAATTCGTGTCTCATATGCCATCTTTCAATATGCGCAATAGTTTAGTAGTGTGCTATCCGATAATTTCTTACGCAGGATCTGTGTTGTGATTCATCACGTAATTATTGCAATTGCCACGGTGGGCGGATTTTGGCAGGTTTAGTCTCCGGGGTGGGGACAGACGACGAAACCTGACGGGGCACGTTCAAATAAGGTCGTTTATTAAATTATAGAATTAATCTTCCTTTCTGAAGAATGAAACGTAGAAATATTTCAGTATATCATGTGTCCCTCGTTTTCTTTTATGTTTCGAAATCATACTGCAGGAGAAAAATATTGGAATCTGGCCAGAAACTTCTCGTGGATATTTCAGTGTAAAATACATTTGAAAGGCCCGTGAGAAGAATAAAATGGTGTTACCGCGAAGTCAGTCTGCCCAGATGGAGGTGTATGTGTGTCACATAACTCGGGCAGATTAGTCACTTTTGAGCTCTAACTTGGTACACACGTTCGGAGTAAAGTCTGTTTGTGTCGTTACGAGATGATTAAAATGAGGGGCAGGTTGCGTGGATATTTACTCATAATTACGCTCCAGTCACACAACTGCCAGCAAACTTAAATTCATTAATCCCATTATTAACAACTCAAATAATGAATGTCCTAATCCCTCAAATACAACAATTACTACAACAAATTCTGCCAACAATAATTAACCATGGACCATAACGCCGATCTAAAACTCCTAAACTGGAATGCCAACGGCCTTGAAAGGCAATTCTACGAATTTAAACACTTTCTCCACGACCAAAAAATAGATATTGCCTGTCTAACTGAAACTCACCTCAGTAATATTAATAATAATAAAATTAACATTCCAGGTTACATAATATATAGAAAAGACAGAAATGCGATCCACATAGGTGGTTGTGTAGCTATCATAATTAAACGCAAAATAAAACACAACCCTGTAATAATCCCACAAAATAATAATCTAGAAATGATAGGAATATCCATCTCTCTTTCAGTAGGTAACATTACATTAATAACAGCACACAAACTGCCAAATAAAAAATTGTCAATAGATGTTATGGAAACTATATTCAGAAATAATAATAAAATAATACTATTAGGAGATCTCAGTGCCAAAAATCAAGCATGGGGCTGTCATACCACAACTCCTCAAGGAAAAATATTATTAGAAACTGCCATTAAAAATAATTGGATAATCCGTGCACCCACACAACCTACCCATTATCCGTATAATAACAACATTAAACCAGATATACTTGACATAGTATTAACGCAAAATGTAAACTGGTCTATATATCAGTACGCAATACCAGCATTAAATTCGGATCATAACCCAACATTAATACTATTTAACCAAACAGCACCAACAATTACTTCTTACAATCCGCTAATAAATGGTAAAATAAATTGGAGCTTATTTCAGAAACAAATAGTGCAACTAGATAAGTATCCTAAAAACTTAAATTCAACAAATGACATTGATCAGTCTGTAGAAACTTTCGAAAACAACATAAAAAATGCTATAAAATTGTCAACCATCAGACAAAGCCATCCGAACAAAATAAAAATAATTCATTTACCACCCGACATAATAAATCTAATATCCTATAAACATAAAATACGCAGACAGTGGCAAATAATCCGAAGTTCCTCGATTAAAACTAAATTGAATTCTCTCACTAAAAAAGTTAAAGACAAATTAGAACTTTACAGATTCACTCAATTCGATAAGTATACTTCACAACTTCGAATTCTGCATCGCTTTGGACAGCAATAAAAATAATAACCAAAGAAAAAACACAAAACTTAATACTTACATCAAACAACATAACAGCCACTACTGATAATGAAAAAGCTGAACTCCTAGCTAAACATTTTAAAGACACTTTTACAAATAACATATCCGGTAATGTTACATTTACAAACAAAATTGATTCAGAGCTTTCGCAATTCTATTGCACAGTCCCAGAAAGAATTAAATTCATTTCCCCATCAGAAACACAATTCTTAATCAAAAACCTAAAAAACAAAAAATCCCCAGGTGTTGACAAAATTCCAAATATAATCATTAAAAAACTTCCGAAACAAGCAATCAGTTCTTAAACAGCAATATACATTTCTTGCCTCAGATTAAATTATTTCCCGCAATCTTGGAAAATAGCACTGATAATACCCATTGCAAAACCAAGTAAAGACCATTCGAAAACAGAGAATTATCGACCAATTAGTCTACTTCCAACGCTTTCAAAAATCTTCGAAAAATTAATACTAAAGAGAATCAACACATTCATAAACAGTAACAATATGAGACCCGCGTCACAATTTGGTTTCCGCAATAACCATTCAACAATACATCAACTTTTAAGACTAACCGATTTCTTCGCTACTAATTTCCAAAAATCTAAACATACATTAGCACTATTTTTGGACGTAGAAAAAGCGTTCGATAAAGTATGGCACCAAGGTTTATTATATAAAATACGGCAATATGGATTCCCGCAATATTTACAACAAATAATAAAAAGTTTTCTAATAAATCGTAGTTTCAAAGTACAAGTCAATTTAGTGCAGTCTTCTGTTTATAATATCACGTCCAGTGTTCCTCAGGGATCGCCTCTGTCACCAGTCCTCTTCAATATATTTATTTCAGACCTTCCACAACTAAAGCATTCAAAAATAGCGTTATTTGCAGATGACACCGTAATATTTACAACACATCAAAACTTAACATCAGGACGAAACAAACCTCAAGATGATTTAAACACACTTACAGAATGGTTTCAGCAATGGAAAATTAAAGTCAACCCAACTAAATGTAAAGCAAAAATATTCTCATTAAAAAAAATCTATACTATGAATCCATTAATTCTAAATAACACATATATTCAATGGCTCTCCCCTACAACTTCAGTAAAATATTTAGGACTTCACATTGACAAAAGGCTAACTTGGAAAGATCACATAAAAATAACAGCTAACAAAACATTCATAAAAATGTTGAAACTATCCATAATTAATATCCATCAATTATTGTCCACTAATTAATAAAAACTCAAAGATCAGTATAGACACGTCAATATCCATTTTCAATTATATAAGACCTTCACTAACCTACGCCTTTCAAATTTGGGGCGGTGCGGCAAATCAATTTAAACAAACTGCAAGTAATTCAAAATAAGTATCTACGCTGGACAGTAAATGCGCCTTGGTATATCGGCAACGAGCAAATTAAAAAAAAAACTCGCTATATGTCCAATAAAACAATGGATAAACAGACTCTCCACCCGATTTTACATAAACCTACCATCCTGCCCTGCAACCCAAAAATTTAAGGTAGGTTCTACTTCAAAACCATATCCAAGAATCAAAAGTCGGCATTCCAAAGATTTACTTCGACCTCCATAAAATAGCAGAAAAGAAAGCAGTTATTAACAACAAATTAGAAATAAATTTCAGTAGTTAGAGGACCCTTCCTGGACACTCCTCGGTAATTTGTTAATATTTAATTGTAAGTTAAAATATGTAAAATTCGCCGAATGTTATGAACTTTGTATAAAAATTGTATGTATGATTCAAAACCTTGAAAGGCCTAACAGGCCGAACAAGGATTAATAAATTTTAAAAAAAAACTCAGTTGTGAACCGAAAAAGAGTTCAAATGCTTTAAAAATGTCCGATTTAGTAAAAAGTGCGGGGAAAGGCGTTATGCCTGTTTCTTGGTGTCCAGTTTCCACCACACATGTCCCATGGCCCGTAAGAACATAGTTACATCGGAGAGTTGGTGGGAAATAAAAACTGCGATTAAAATGAAATTGGTAAAAAGAACAAACAAGTTTTACTTAACCGGTAGCGAACAGTGCCCGTACCCAGTCTACTGCACATCTCCAAGTACATATGATTTACTTGGGCGCAAAAGGTGAAGAAATACATGCTACCTTTCAATTGATATGTACGAAAAACGTTTATTCCGTTTTACCTCTTCTACGATTGTGGAGACTGTGGTATCGCCCATTACAAGAACAAGTTAACAAAGAAAATAATAGTTGTTTCTAGTAGAAGCTTGTAATGCCAAGCATTATATCTCGTATGAGATTCGGATGCGTGTAATTTATTTTTATTATTTTGTGAGATGAGGTAGAATTGAATATGAAATAACATTGATCTGCAGACCCACATTGTGCTCTTGTGTATCATCGGAAACACACGCTTTGGATTTTGAGTTAGTTTAGAGTAATACCCTTCTCCGGCCGTTAAGCACGTTGACGCACATCCAAGGATCGGTCATTGCACCGCGTGTTGGACCAACCTCAACAAAAAATAATAATCTGCTCTCTAGAATAGAATATCTACATATTTCAAAATCGAAATTCCAATTACAAATCAGAAGGAATGACCACTCGTCGCGCCATCTGCCCGCCGCGACCTCCGCTGGCAGCGCTTCAAGAGCCGGGTGGGTGGGGGAGGGCGGGGGACCGCGCGCGGGGTCGGGCCTCCATCCATCGCAGTTACCGCGCCTGACTTGCTGAAATACGCGCCACCCAGACACGTGTCCCCGCCCACGCCACCCTCGCGCCAGGCGGCTCCAATGGCACTGAAGTATCAGGCATTAATCATTAATAACGACCTTTTGGTTCGGCAGCCTCTGATTGGTTACTGGGGCTTTCAACCTTCACTACTATTTATGTTATGTCCTGCGTATTCATAACACGAACTACGAGGCGAAAAAATAATTATATTATAGTTATTTATGTACCTAGGGCGCTATGTAGATTTTTTTTGCCCCACAGACAACTTCCAAACCGACAGCATCCGGCCCGGGGAAGGGGGGGGGGGCGAAGAGGCAAAAACATGAAGTAACGCTCGTAGTGCGTGCAGTTGGATTACATGTTCATTGTCGAATAAAACAAGAATTCGAAACATCTTTGAATTTGTCTTGCATAAGAAATTGAGGCACCTGAAATCGTCAGTTGTCAATAATGCGTCATATAAAATAAAGCGCGTTTAAAATTATTATTTTTGTTTTCAACAAAATTTTTATATCATTTTTTTCTTATTTTAGCAGGATGCCTTGAATTTATTATGGAATTTTGGAATTTCTTGAAGTAAATCGAATTCATAAAATGTCTTGGTAGCAATCTGTCTTAGTAGAGGATATGAAGAATTCGACCTAATAAATTCGAAAGTGTATTAATTATACAGTAACGTATTTTGTTTCTGTCCGATAAGCAAATTAATGAACTACAAACTATTTTTGAAAACAAAAAAAATAAATAATTTTTGGTGGATCTGGCGATGCTGAAAAATGTATCTCCACTCAATGTTAGTATGAGAGGTAGGTCTAAATTAGTACCTAGTAAATTCTACCAGAAATACTTTTAGCCAAAATATATGATTTTCTAAAAGTTTTAAAATCAATTTTTTACTTGTTCTTCTATTACATCATCCGCCAGCATTTCCTTCATCTTCGGAATTGCTCAGTATGTCTACGATCAGGTTTGTAGCTTACGGTCAGACAGTTATTCTTTTCTCGTTCATACTCAGTGTGTTATCCAAACAATTATTCTTGTATTTCTTTGCTTTTCTTGGCTTCTCTTTATATCGAAGATATTTTGCCGTTTTCCCTGTCATCCAGAAACTACTCGTAATAATCTCATTTCTGCCGCTTCAATCGTTCCTTAAGTGTGTTCTATTTAGTGCGCAGCTCTCTGAGACGTACATTAGATTTAGTTGCCAGTACTGCTGTCACAGCTTTATTATTCAACATTCCTCTTGTAGTTCTACATTCTTATTCATGTGTATTAAATTTGATTTTACATTATCTTAATTGGCAGTGACATCACATCCCAAATAATTGAAATTTTGTGTCTTTTTGATCGATTTTTCCACAGCCGTACAACCATCAGTCGATTATTTACCATAAATACCATTGGCTCCGTTTTAAGTGTTATTGTTGTTTCTTAACTGTACTTTTCAATTTAATGAGGATTACTGTTAATTGTAAAAATGGGTTTGTTATGATGAATATTTTAGGAAGTGCTACTATTACTGAATTTGACACCCATTAATTTGGTTTCTTGTTGTGCCGAATATCCCTTTGTTGGATTTCCCTGAGCGACTATCGCGCTAGATCATGGTATAACGATGCAAGTAATTTGGGAGGGACTATTTCATTCTGTCGTAAGAGCCGTCAAGATTCATAACATATTCTTAATATTCACTACTTCCTTCCAGAAGTGCCGAGAATATCAAGCAGGATATGAAAAAAGCAATATGTTTTTTCATGTGCAGCACCCTGGATTCCGGATATTAATTGCGAGTTTTTTTGCCGACACTTCATATATTTCAGTTATTGATGTCTGCATACATTGAAATTCGGATTAAATGAAAGTATAGTATTGAACCGGTATCGAGGATGGGTTATGTCCGAAGAAAAGTAATTGATTTAGAAGCGTCATGGTTCTTGGTTTAACTAATTGAACTGTCCGACTGAAGTCATAATATTTGTGATATTTTGATGTCTCACCTACGCATATTCCTAGAATTCGTTCATCTGAATAGTGTCAGTGAATGCAGGTTTTTTGAAAGAAATAATAAGTTTTTCTTTATTAAAATTTATAATTGGTTCGGTTAGCTCCTGGTAATTTACAGTTACAACATTGAATGATATTGAAAAATATATTTTTCAAACTAACGAGTATGAAAAATATTTAGGAGAGATATGAGCCTACATAAATGTAAAGTATATACTTACTTCTTTGAATGATTTCCACATTTTTTCTTATTTGTATGAGAAACACAGTAAATGAGAACGTGTTACTTCACTTAAAACGTGAAACTATATTTGTATATTAACGCTCTTTCAAAATCTATATATTCGTGCATTTAATTAATCTTTTTTTTTTCTACCGACATCCAATTCGACTCGTGTTCGGCAGATGCATATATAATGCACTACTGCCTACGCCCTCGCCTCTGATGTTCTTCCCTTAATGCATTGACTGGTAATTCGAAACATTTAATCGTATCGACTCCGAGGGAGATAGGTTGTAGTGTTCCGCGCCTGAGGTCCCCTTTTTGACTCGCCAAGTACAGTTCTTATAATTCGAAACACAGTAAATACATTTCTGAATTTATGTGAAAATAATTTGCAGTTACAATTGATACTACAGAAATGTGACATCTTTGATAGGAGATTATTTTTGTTTTCATGAATCTGCGACTCGTGCACGGGACTTGTGCATGTGTTTCGTAATGTTACTTAATTATGATTGATGTTCTAATAATTCTGCCGGGAGCTGAAATCGCTTTCGTTGTGTTGAAATTAACATTACCTTCCTCTTGTAACGTTTATTATTATAACGTTTACGTAAAATAGTTTATAACTATTTGAATAAGAAAGAATAAATGATATAACTGAGAAATAGTTTATAACAATTTTCCATTACACCATTAGTTCTTTCTTATTCAAATTTCCTTGTGAAAAAATTGTACTGGAGAAATGTTAGGGATGGTTGAAATTTTGTGTTTATAGTTAAAGATTCCCAACGTAACTATAATATATAAAAGACCAAATGGCTGCTGAATATAACAGAAAAATCGTAGAAATAAAAGAAAGTCAATTATCAGCTCTGCGTCTCCCGACCTTCCATAGTCAAATGTTATCTTTTTCTCCGTTTCGTAAGCCATACAAAAATAGCAGCATCCACTCCACGCAGGAAGAAAATTTTTATTTTATATGTTTGGGAGTTTATGAGTCAGAAGGCACCTACAAGTTACTGGATATCAGTGGACATGCTCGGATTATAATTTCATGTTTTTTGGAGTGCAGAAATAAAATCATGAGAATCGGATACAGAGCGGCAGCTGACACCACGAGCCGCGAAGCGGGAAAGCACTTGGAGATTTATGCAATATACAGGCGTATCTCCTGCAACCGAAGCCCATCCTCCAGGGAGGTGGGGGGAGGGAGCGAGCTCGCGCCCGCGTCACGATTCCCAATTGTTTTCCGAGAAGCGCGAAGGCCCCGAGCGGAGCGGGATGCATCTTCGCTCGCGGAGAGCGCCCATCGAGGCCAGCTGCGCCGCAGAAGCCCCTAGAGAAGATTGTCTCGAGCTTCCCCTGCGCAGCGGCTGGAAAGAGGCCACGCGGAAGCGAAGGGAGGGCGGGGCGGGCGGGACAAGGAGGACAAGTGGGGCGGGGCGCAGGAAGAGGAAACCGCTGTCGGATGGAGCGGCGCCGGGGAGTCGGCTAGGTGAACGCCCCCATATACGTCGCCCGGGTTGCGGCCGGCTCGATTTGCACTCGCCACTGGGTCCTCCGTTTCACTTGCCACCGACACCCCTGTCCCCTCCGCCCCGCCTCTCCTGCACCCTGCTTCCTCACGCCCCCGCGTGACATTCCACACCTCGCTGGCCGGGCCTCGCCTCTCCTCCGTGGCTACCTCCTCTCTCCCGTTCATCCACGTCACGTCTTGAACCTTTCAATTCCGTTTGAGAACTTGTCTCGTCAGTCTTATTTTCTTAACTCGCGGCTTTTTTTCTTTTAGAGTATACTTTTCCTTTTTTGTCTGACATTCTTCGCAGTCTCGCCCTTATCATGTCTTTCGTTATTTTTGTCGTTGAATCTAGTGAAGTCGTTTCAGCTTAATACATTACATGTCCTCTCGAGCTATTCATTTCAATATTCCTCGACAACACAAAAATCTCTATTCCAAATAATAATACATTACTTCTTATGTTAAATGACACGTAAGAAATGAGACTGAAATTGCAGTTCTAGATCTCTCGACTGCATCGCTTTAACGTTCTTGCATTCCAATAGATATCTAAGAGCGTAACGCTGAGGAAGATTTGCAATATTGATCTCGTTTCATCATCAAAGTAACAGAACTAAATATACGAGTACAATATACTGTGATGAGTTTCAGAGAGTACATGATGTATGCATGTCGAAATACTTGTTAATGTTATTAGGTCAATATGGAGCAATAACGAATTCGGATGAAGTTTGTAAGCCGAAGAGATATCAGAGATTTATATCCATTTGAGACAGACGTTTGTGTTATCGACCATGTGTCGCTCAATACTTTTCGTTATACCATATTCTTATAAAATACCTCCTCTCTCCTTCTTATGAAATTAAATAAAAATGAATAAGAAAACTTTGCTTTGTATATGAGTTCTGTATGAGATGATCTTTTGCTGCAACTCATTCGTTTCTATCGACTTGAAACGCCGGTGATGGCTAGTAAAATCCTTAAGGTAGCTGACCGTTAACAGTGTCTTTTCCTTCCTCTGATTCGTTGCGTTATGTCAAAATATTTCTACATAACAAAATTTCTATATTACAAAATAGTTATTAACAAGATGAAGTCGGTGTATAGCAAAAAACAGACCGCTTGAAAACATTATTTATGAAATCGTCCGTGTCGTTTTTTTAATAACTCCTACATATAAGAAAAATTAGATAAACAGGACTGGTCAGGGGCAGCTATCTTTAGGTCAATATAATTTGTTTCAATTTCTTAGTGAATGGCGGTCTGTTAAAATCCCTAGCAGTCCTAGTAATCTTAGTTTGTAACCCCCCCCCCCATTTTAATAAAGCTAAATATTATAGTGTTTTAGTAAATTATTTAGATGAGACATGTGACATAAAAGATTACATCCTATGGTAGTTACCTGTGTACTAGTAAGTTAAATTGTTTGTTGACAGTCAACGAACCCCCAACATTCTCATAACCTCTAAATCGTAAACATCTACGTTAGATTATTCCCGACTTATTTCAATTCTTGAGATTTCGTAATGATGAGCTACGAGTGTTGTGACGTATTCGTTACAGTCTGAATGCCACAGCCTTCTAGGAAGCCGACGATTTTTCATGTTCTTGTGCACTTGAGTGAATTCCCCTTCCTATGTCTATTTGTTTATTACCTTGATTTTCTACGTTCTTTTGCTTTTTACCTACTCAATTGCCACGTGCTTAAATGTTATCTTGGGCTTTCTCATGAGTGTGGCGTTCTTGACCTTGTTTATTCTTTTTCTTGGCTATATTTATATGTGTGTTGCTGTTACCGTCTGACAAATTCGTTACCGGTTGCATCACAATCGTTATAGTCGTCATAACCATTCCGTTAACCACGTCCGTCCGTGAGTGCCTGTGTGCTCCTCGCCGTGGGCACAGTGGCCTCCTTCGCCTTGCCCCCTCTGCGGCCGCCCGCCGCCGTCTCCCTCGGGTGGCCCGCGCTCCTCCCCGCCCCCGCCCCCCCGCCATTCCCCCCTGGGCCAAGCCGCGCCCCGCGCGGGTCGCTCCGCGCCGCGTCTATCGACCGGGCCCACTGCCGCGCCGCGCCGCGCCTCGCCACGCCGCTCCGCGCCAGACCGGGCCGAGCGGGCACCGAACCCAGCTTCCCTGCGCCGCCCCCGCATTGGCGCTCGCCCTCGCTCCCTCCTGTCCGCCGGCCCGCCCGCCCACCCGCCCTTTTCATAAGCGCGTCAAAGCACGCCGGCCGAGTTGATAAGCGGATGTCACGCTTTCCAATAAAGAGGCACAGTGCAAAAATTAATCTTTAACGGGCGTTCTGGTTAATATGATGTGTGTAGGCAGCACTGGGTTTTATGAATATGAGTGTCAGCCCACTGGCGTTTCGAACTTGCTTGACATGCTGGCGGCCTTCGCTAGTGTTTTTCTCGCTCCAAGTTTGATGCTGTTGTTGTGGGGTTAGGATATACAAGATTAAATACTTTTTTTTTACTTAAGGTCGCTATAAAACAACTCTGATCATGAGCTACCGTAAATACAAATTTCTTTTTGAAAGAATGTTTGGTCTAAATAAAAATTAATAGCTCGACGGGATGTTTATTGAAACCAATGTAGGCTTTCACGGCAGAATTCATAATTGTAATTATTATTATCCGGGCTGGATGGTCGTGGTCCGTCACCTGCGAGTTGCCTGTAAGAATACTTCGTCCACGACCACTCTGCCACTGATGATGTCTGCCGCAGTTGCCGACGAAATGTATGGAAACACGATTTCCACTAGACCAAGGCCATCCCACCTGGAAGATAATTCCATTTGTTAATTTAAATTTGGCCCCCTAATCAACTTTATTATTATCATTCTTCATTGTGCTTCTATTGTTACATTTGAGTTACTAGCACATAGTTCAAAATATAGTTATTTTCATGATCACTTATCTGGTTTAATGTTTGAAGGAAGTACATGAAAAACTTCGATTGTTGTTTTTCTGATTATGATTAATTGAATTAAGAACATATTAAGTAATGATTCAGTGGATTGAATGACGGTAGGTAAAAAAATTTCTAATTTCACATAAGTCAATGAGAAAAAAGTGTAATAAAATTGTGTTCTTCTGGTATTGCAACTACCCTCGGGTCTTCGGTTGGGCGCCTCAGACGGGTAGCCGGCCCGCTCAGTCGACAGATTACCTGAAACGGCGAAGATGGAGGAAGCCGGTGGCCTAGGTTGAATGAGAAGTCAAACATGTGAATTTAGAACAAGTTGAATTTATTCATTAAAAAAAAGAAAACGCTAATGGTCTGGTGATGATAACTCTGGCGAGCATGCCCCCAAAATCGAAATAAAACAAAAAAATGAAATGTCATGCACATAAGAGAACAAAAAATTACAAAGTGATTACAATCAGATGAAACTCTTCTTCGCGCGCGAATTCCCGCTTGACGGCCATGCGCGGCCGGGAACTCCTCTTCGTCGCCCGGTCGAGAGGAAGTCAACACTGATTGTCTGATGTACTGTTCACACCTCTCGATCGCGGGTACGACATAAGACACTCAAACAGAAAATACCTCTGTTAGGCGGTCTGCGCCACCCACTGAAGTTGAACGACCTCAGGTCAGCTGGCTGCGAGGTTCGTGGCGAGCGAGGGGCGCCGCTCGGAAAATGTAGGTCAGATCAGGTACTTGCGAGGGTAGCGGCCAAGGCGGCCGGAACACAAAAGCGCCGTCTGCTCGCTGCGGTGAATGGGTCAGCACAGTTCATTCACTGACACGGTCGGTTCATTCCCGGTCGATCTCACAATACTTTGATACTAATGAGCCCGTGAATTATCGCACAAATTCACTAAGGAAAAGAGAGTCTCGAGTTCGCACGTAAATCGGACGTAATATAATACGAATTGCTGTCAAATGTTCATAATACTGTTCTGCGGCCTGCGTTCGTCACAGAAGTCTTGTACCCAAACTCTACAAGAAACTTAATAATTTTTCTAAGTCCATCGAACCGAACGCCACAACAGAATATAACAGGTTCCCCCCTGCGGCCGCCACTTGCGTCCGATTCTGAACACAGCTCCCCAGCTTCTCTTTTGTGCCTCGTCGCTCCAAGTTTTAGGAAACCTCGTTCCCCCTACCAAAATTATCCCTGTGACTCTGGAATATTCTAGAACAAACCCGAATTCTGGTTGCTATTGGCGAAAGGGTACTGCGCATTAGATATTTTCTGCCCAATCAGAGGATGTTTTCGAGGCCGAGAAAAGAGTGAGAGAGGGGCTGGTTATCGCTCCCTCTCGCTTTAATTTTGCGTCGAAAAGGGGCAGTTATTAACGACCGGGGGGGTGTGAGGGGCTAGGAATCTCTAGGGAGGTTGACGGAAGAGTTCCAGGCGTCGTGGAAAAATACTGAAGGGGTCGTGTGCAGAGCGGCCCAACCAGAGTTGGGGCACACGTGTCCGCGACGAATTAGGGAGCGAAGGGTGCCGACACCGTGGCGCCTCGCCTGGCCCTCGGGTCGCCCCCGTGGCGCCTCGCATCTCTCGCGTCGCCGCCTGCGTGGAGTTATTTTGCGGCAGAATAAACTTGAATCTATTCGGTATCACTACATTGGCCTCCCTTCCCGCAGTAGAGATATGCATCGTGTTTTAAAATTCGTAAGGCGTGGTGAGAAGTTTTTGAAACCTGAGATGCTTATCTCGTCAAAAAAAATTTAAAAAAATGGTACCGAATTCTAACGACTAATTTCTGTGATAACAATTACATAAAAGGTCTTATTCAAATAATTACCCTTAAATTAAACTCATTAACCCTAATAATGGTGGAGTAATAAAATAAACTAATAAACTACAAGAAAATCTGAATTCCCTAATCTACGGTTACAAATATTATTTCTTAAACAGTGAAGGCACGGCTATCACGAACTACTCGGTAAGCTGTACGGTTCTGGCGAGTTTATTTTAGAGATTAATAAAGTTTGGAATTAAGTTTTCATTCTTTAAAGGGTCGCAGATTAAAAAAATTGAATTTGCCTGCTGGGAGACCGTTTGCATCTTTAAGTTGGCACACGTTAGGGTGCGGAATGGCTTCAATAATAAATGGTCCAGTAAACAATGGAAAAAACTTATGGAAAAGACCTGCAGGCTGATCACTCACTCGCGGGGTTCGAACCAACACCTTCTCGCCTACGTGAAACTGATAGGGATTTTTGACCTGTGCCTCCCTTTTCCTGGCATTTTTACTAAGATTGTCCATGATAATTCTACACCGAGTTTCGTAATTTGGTACGGGTTGCCCCGATAACCTTGCTAACAATGGGAACAAATGCTTTGGTTTCTTCCCGAAATGGGCTTCATAAGGTGACATGCCAATAGAGTCGTGTTCAATCATGTTAATCCACTCGTTGATGTTTTTGATTAGCAGAGGCCATTCTTTGTGGTTGTGAGCAACGTAAACGCGGAACAGACGTGAGATTTCCTTCATTACTCTCTCACTTGGGTTTGATTGGGGATGTCTAATCGAGGAAAAGATGACCGAAACACCTTCACTTTCTAAAGTTTGCCTCCAGGCAGTTCCGGTAAATTGCGAGGCGTGATCGCTAAGAACCTTTCGGTATGTTCCGGCGGTTTGGAAAAAATCCCGGGTCAGCCGTCTGAGGCAGTTCTGCGCTGTAGGTCTAGTAATCGGGTAAAGCTGAGTGAATTTTGAAAAGCCATCAATTATTACTAGTATGTGCTTGTACCCGTATCTAGCGGTAGGCAGTGGCCCGTATAAATCTAAACAGGCAAGTTCATTAGGGGCTGCAGGGATCACGTGCTTCATTGGCCCGTCGTAATGCCTATTTGGGAACTTAGTCATTTGACAAGTTACGCATTTCGAAATAGTAGCCCTTGTCTGTCTCGCCATGTTCTTCCAGTAAGCGAATGTCAGTAAAACTTTCAAAATTTTGTTTCCCCCAAAATGTCCATGTTTCTGATGCACGTAGGTTATGAGCTTATCAGTAATTTCAGCGGGTATCCACACTCGGTACTCGTTCGGCTGTTGTTTTGTCCTAAACATTACTAGATTATTTGACAATTTTACTAACCCTGGGTTGAGGTTGAATTTCTCAAATAGTGGATCATTCTGGTCAAGTGAGTTCTGAAGGAATGACCTAGCTTTGCCAATAATGGCGTCCTGCTCCTGCAATCTCTGAAGGTTGCGAGGTTGCATTTCGGGGATCGGATCGACATTTAAACTGATGGCGTTCATGTAAAATATCGTTTCATTCTGGACAAGCTGGTTGGTTGCATAAGGCAATCTGCTTAGAAAATCAGCTATAGGGTTGTTTATTCCTTGACAATGTTGAATTTCGAAATTAAACTGTTGAAGCCACAGTACCCAACGTAATAACCTAGCGTTGGCGCAATGGCAGCGCTTGAGAAAGATTAGTGCTTTGTGATCAGTGATAATATAAAATTTCCTTCCAGCCAGGTAGCCTAACATCTTTTGGAGAGCCCATACGATCGATAACGCCTCTTTCTCAGTGACGGAAAATTTCTGTTCATTTGGTCTAAGTACCCTACTCGCAACGGCAATAATCTTATAACCCGGGTCTTCATCATCTCTTTGTGTCAAAACGCAACCTATGCCAACATTAGAACTGTCTGTTTGGAGAAAGAACGGCTCGTCGAAATTTGGATGATTCATCATAACGGCGTTTCTAAAAGCCGCTTTAATTTGTTCAAATGCCCGTTCATGTTCCTCGGTCCAATGCCATTTTACTCCTTTCCGTAACAAATTCACTAACGGGGCCGTAAGAATCCCATACCCCGGAACAAAGCGCGACTGGTAAACACACATACCCAAGAATCCTTTCAACTGTTTTGGGTTGTGCGGGCGCGAAATCTGATCGATTGCTTTAACTTTCTCCCGATCGATTTGAACACCTTCTGTATTAACACAATAGCCTAGAAAAGAAATTTCACGTGTGCAAAACTGTGACTTAGCTACATTTAATCTCATTTGATTGGTAGAAAGGCATTCTAACAGTCGCCTTAAATGACAAAGATGTTCCTGAAAATTTCGAGATGAAATCACAAGGTCGTCAATATAAGGCGTAACGAAGAGTTTGAGTTCGTCACCTAATTTTCCATCTAAGCATCGAATGAAGGCTGCGCCACTGTTCTTTAGGCCGAAAGGCATCCGCTTCCAGACATAAGTGAGGCCGTTGTAAAAGAATCCTGTAAATTTTCTGTCGTCTGGGTGAATAGCAATTTGCCAGTACGAACTAGAAAAATCCAAAGCTGAGAAAATTTTTGTTTGGTTAAACTTCCAAAGAATATCATCAATATTCTGCGGCGCCTCATTTTCTGGAACGGTCACTTCATTAATTCTGCGAGCGTCTAAACAAATTCTGACCCCTCCGTCTTTCTTTTTTACAACGACAATCGGATTTAGATAGGCGGTCACTGATCTCTCGATGATGCCCTCGTCAATCATTTTTCTGACGGTCTCATCAACTTCCCCCCTTAAAGCTTGTGGAATAGGATAGTTTTTCATCTTAAACGGCGAGTCATCGGTAACCCTAATTCGAAAACAAAAGTCTTTAATTGGATGAACGGGGCGACCGAAGACATGTAAATAATCAAGTAGCACTGTCTGCAACTGGGAGCGTTCATCATAGTTCAAAAAATCACATTTTTGCACATTTTGGCAAATAATCCCCTTCGTCGTTTCCCCCCCTTCCCAAGTTGCACTAGAAATGCTAAGATCAATCCTATCTTCCCCGTCATCTTGAATAATAATTTCTTTACCGGCACCGAAACTCATAACATTTCTGGAAAAATCTATTATTCCACCGTTTTCTCTTAAAAAATCAACCCCCAAAATAACATCATGATTAAGATCTTCAATTACTAGACAGGGCACATCAAACAACATATCTCCTATATTAATTGAAATCAGGACCTGCATTGAAATTGGCTTGCTTCGTTTTCTCCCAACCCCTATGACATAGCATCTGACGGTAGGTAATGTCGGTACTGGAATCCGCTCGCTTATAAGTCGCGCATAAAATTTCTTTGACACAGCACTAATTTCACTACCAGTATCAATAAGAGCTTGGACACATAAATTTCCCATAAAGGATTCAATAATAGGGCATTTTCTGGCACGTTCTTTGATAGTCACATCCTCGTCTTCGTTAAAATCAAAAAAGGCATAATTCACTGATATGATCGCATGAAATGGTATCTCTAAAGAAACTCGTCCGTCACCCAGATACCGAGACAGCTGGGACGTTTCTAATTTGTTGAAGCCGGCCGGGATGAATTTTGCCGTCCATCTCTCTCATCGCGATGTCCACGGTTCTCACGGGATTCGGGCGGCGCTCGCCGATCATCTGCCTCGTTCCCTCCGGCCCTATTATCTCTATGCCACTGCGGCCTGCCTTGGTAGTTTCCGTCGGGCCTGCGATTTCTGTCGCGGTTCTCATTGTGATAGTTGTCCCGCGTTCTATCAAATTGTGCCAACAGTTCTTGGAAACGTTCTAAATCTCTACACTCCACGCTGTTGACAATATTCTGTACATACGTTGGGAAATGAGCTGTCAGTAACCAGATGATTTTTCGGTCGTTTGCCTGCGGGTCACACAGCTTGATGGCGGAGATTTTCTCCATGGCGTAGTCTAAATAGGACTGCCCGTGGCGGTTTTCCCATCGCGATTCTAAAATCTTCCGCTCGAACTCATATCTCCGTTGTTCGCCCCAGTATCGATTCAGAAACTTCTCCCGAAACTCTTCATAATTTTGAGGGAAAGGGTTTAAAGCGGAAATCCAATAAGATGCATTGCCTTTCAACAATTCTTGCATAAATTTAGCCTTCAAGTGTGAAGGTACCGCCTTCGTGAGATTCATGTAATTTTCCGCCCGGTCAAGGAAACTTTGGGATTTTCATCGGGTTTTCCGGAAAAATACAGGTTTTGCGGTGGAGCCCACGAGAAGCGAAGGCCTGAGCCACCAGAATTCGGATTTGGGTAATTCTCGCGTTCCTTTTCAATTTCCTCCTTTACCAATTCTAGGACAGTACGATCAATTTCCCTTTTTAATTTGGCTTCTCTCTCCCTGATGTTTTCCTCACTAATATTGCCTACTTGCGCGAACTTTTCGTGGATATGCGACACTTCTGAATGGAGTTTCTGTCCGATTTTATTAAATTTTTCGCCCATTTCCTGCTTAACTTCAATGATCTTTTCAGTAACCGACTCACAGCACGCTTCTACTTTGTCGTCGCATGCCTGTAATTTGGTCTGAATTTCGATTTTAAAAATTTTGAAATTTTCGGTAGTTTCCGCTTGTGCCCTTCCCAACTCCTGACTGAGTTTTTCTACGTTCCCCTCTATTTCCCCGCATCTGCCTTCGACCTGATTCTTTAAAATCCCTATTTCATGGTTAAGTTTTTGCTCGAGACTTTCTAATTTATTTGCTTGGGCTTCCAAATGACTTTCGATTCGGTTAAATCTGTCCTCACACTTGCTCTCATGTGCTGTGAACCGTTCATCTAACATTTCCTGTAATTTGGCAGCGTTATTTGAGATTTTCTCCTCTAATTTCGCGGCATTATTTGAGATTTTCTCCTCTAATTTCGCGGCATTATTTGCAATTTTCTCCTCTAATTTTGCGACATTGCTATCTGACTGGTCTTTAATTTCTTTCAATTTAGCGGCGTTGTCTGAAAATTTCTCCTCAAATTTGGCAACAGTGTTATCTGAAATTTCTCTCATAACGCGCAAGATCTCACTTAAGGTGGGACCTTGCGTCGACGGCTCCTCAAAACTGTCTTCACCCGTCACGTCAATACCTGATTCGTCCTGCATTTTTACAATGTTACGCGGTTTCACTTGTGTTAGTACGCGCACACGGTATTCACACAACACAACACAACACAAGACAATGACACTTACAAGGAAAACACAGTACAAAATGACATCCTCAACAGACCATAAGTTATTAACTTCTCTACACCGTGCTTCCATCCATCATCTTAATAATTTAAACAATTTAATAATTTAGGCAGAGAAATCTCAGGGCGCTTATCTGGGATATTAAAAAATGAAAATTACGATTATTTCGCGTTAATCGAGCCCCACGGTGGGAAAGCCAATTGCAACTACCCTCGGGTCTTCGGTTGGGCGCCTCAGACGGGTAGCCGGCCCGCTCAGTCGACAGATTACCTGAAACGGCGAAGATGGAGGAAGCCGGTGGCCTAGGTTGAATGAGAAGTCAAACATGTGAATTTAGAACAAGTTGAATTTATTCATTAAAAAAAAGAAAACGCTAATGGTCTGGTGATGATAACTCTGGCGAGCATGCCCCCAAAATCGAAATAAAACAAAAAAATGAAATGTCATGCACATAAGAGAACAAAAAATTACAAAGTGATTACAATCAGATGAAACTCTTCTTCGCGCGCGAATTCCCGCTTGACGGCCATGCGCGGCCGGGAACTCCTCTTCGTCGCCCGGTCGAGAGGAAGTCAACACTGATTGTCTGATGTACTGTTCACACCTCTCGATCGCGGGTACGACATAAGACACTCAAACAGAAAATACCTCTGTTAGGCGGTCTGCGCCACCCACTGAAGTTGAACGACCTCAGGTCAGCTGGCTGCGAGGTTCGTGGCGAGCGAGGGGCGCCGCTCGGAAAATGTAGGTCAGATCAGGTACTTGCGAGGGTAGCGGCCAAGGCGGCCGGAACACAAAAGCGCCGTCTGCTCGCTGCGGTGAATGGGTCAGCACAGTTCATTCACTGACACGGTCGGTTCATTCCCGGTCGATCTCACAATACTTTGATACTAATGAGCCCGTGAATTATCGCACAAATTCACTAAGGAAAAGAGAGTCTCGAGTTCGCACGTAAATCGGACGTAATATAATACGAATTGCTGTCAAATGTTCATAATACTGTTCTGCGGCCTGCGTTCGTCACAGAAGTCTTGTACCCAAACTCTACAAGAAACTTAATAATTTTTCTAAGTCCATCGAACCGAACGCCACAACAGAATATAACAGGTTCCCCCCTGCGGCCGCCACTTGCGTCCGATTCTGAACACAGCTCCCCAGCTTCTCTTTTGTGCCTCGTCGCTCCAAGTTTTAGGAAACCTCGTTCCCCCTACCAAAATTATCCCTGTGACTCTGGAATATTCTAGAACAAACCCGAATTCTGGTTGCTATTGGCGAAAGGGTACTGCGCATTAGATATTTTCTGCCCAATCAGAGGATGTTTTCGAGGCCGAGAAAAGAGTGAGAGAGGGGCTGGTTATCGCTCCCTCTCGCTTTAATTTTGCGTCGAAAAGGGGCAGTTATTAACGACCGGGGGGGTGTGAGGGGCTAGGAATCTCTAGGGAGGTTGACGGAAGAGTTCCAGGCGTCGTGGAAAAATACTGAAGGGGTCGTGTGCAGAGCGGCCAACCAGAGTTGGGGCACACGTGTCCGCGACGAATTAGGGAGCGAAGGGTGCCGACACCGTGGCGCCTCGCCTGGCCCTCGGGTCGCCCCCGTGGCGCCTCGCATCTCTCGCGTCGCCGCCTGCGTGGAGTTATTTTGCGGCAGAATAAACTTGAATCTATTCGGTATCACTACAGTATATTAAGTCTAAAGTTTAAAGGTCCACAGTGAAAATGTCTACAAGCTATCGTGTAAGGTTTATCAGCTAAAATATTGGAATGAAATGAAATCTAAAATAACACTTATTGACTTTGAATTGGTAACCGTGATTGCAATGAGAACATCCTTCTCCAGAAATTACAATGAAAAAAGGATTTCTCAAATTTTTAACCTGATGACCTGATGACCTTTTCGTTAAAACATTTTCTTCCATCTTCTGTTTTACCCACTTAAAACAAGGCAATAAGTATTGATATTTATCATTACTTCACAGAATCCTTGTGAAGTGTTGAATGAAGAAGAAAAGACTAGCCTAAATTAATATTGTAACTTATTTATTCTGTGCCAACAATTTATTTATTTATTTATTTTTCCACGGTATTGATATTTGTATCTGAGTTTGGCGTTGATTCCCCCAAGTTATCAATTCACCAACGTCAGTACCTATTTTAGTAATACTGAAAATAAAAGATCGATCCTTGGAGTGCAATGCAATGTTCGCGGCCGCCCGCCCTGCCAGCCTTCTCCTTTTGGAGGCGGCGCGGAGCGCTTCTCCTCGCGGGCACTCGGTCGCGCCGTCTGCTCTCATTAAGGCGGAGACGGGTGAAAAATCGGCCAGGGCCGCTGTTCGACAAATTTTCTTAGGCTGCGAGGGTTCGCCGGGGAGATTTATGGCTCGAAACACTTTTCACCGCTGCTCTTTTCTCTCTTCCTCCTGGAAAGGATCTCCGAGTACAGTACTTGACTTAACCCACCCGTCGCGGTGCTACTGTATTAGTTATTAGTCTAGAGAGATCACGTGTATTTGAGTGTCTTCCCATTAGCAAAAATGAGGCTCAAGATAGTTTTCCTACGATGGTTTGGAAGTTTCTTTTCGAGTGAGAGTTTTTATTAGATAAGAGTCCATCCGAACTCATTGTCATTTCACTGGCGCTTCTTATACAAAGATATAAACCAGTTTGTAAACAATACCACTGAATAATTGCTCTGTTTTCTAATCCCTGTAAGAGTTTGAAGAAAAAGATAAGGGAAATTATTATTAAAAGTTTGTAAATTTAATTTCCATTAAAATGTATTAAATACTTCAGTACAATATTGATCATTTTTATTCTGTATTGCATTTAACAGAAAAAATCAATTTCCGGTAACAAATATACATTACAGTAACCTCCGTAAAATAGAACTCTTACATAAAAATTAGAAGAATTCTTTCGTAAGTGTATTCCAATTATTTCCAATAGATTCTCAGAAAAATGAACAAATGTTGATGCTTTGCTTTGTATTCTCTCGTTTAATGTTATGTAATGTTTAAAAAACATCGAATTTGTGAGTTTTGATTCAGCTACATTAGTCCTATAAGCCTAGTGCGTGATAAATCCTGGGAGATAGGTGTTTCTCGCTGGAACGCGAGGCCAGCATTGCCTTGCTAGGTTTCTTTTTCAGGTATCTCCCCCTCCCCAGCGGTGCACCGTCCCCACCGGGTCAGACCACGAAGCTCCCGACTGGTCCCCCGGCACGTTTGATAGTGAAATGCATTTGTGTGTGTTTGTGTGAAGGATAAATTGCGAACGGTCTTTGGTCCGTAGTTAGAATACTGCTCCAATATACGCCTGGGTTTGACGGGAGAAACCACGGAGAACTCGCCTGAGTTTGACGGGAGAAACCACGGAGAACTACCGATGAGACCAGCCGACCGCTATAATTCTCCTCCAGGCAGTAGATAAATTTCACCCAACAAACTAGTTAGTCTCGAAAATCCACCTGTGTCGAAACTCGAGCCCTAAGACATTCAGATCAGTGATGTTGCAGAGGCAATGTTGTTGCCGCTCAACTACCTCAGATAATAAACCATGCCGAGGTTTTGACGGAAGTATTGAGGAAATACTCATCCTGGAAAGGCACAGTAACTGCGATATTTTTTTTCTAGTTTTATTAATGTAGCGAGTGTGTTGTAGAAATTACATGCGACTGCTGAAGCCTGACGCAATGATTTGCTAATGCAAAAGGAGTGATTGAAATCCTGTGTCGGCAGACCGCTTTTACAAAACTTGTTTGGGTAGAGAACAATACACCAATTTCAACAAAAGCTGTGCCATTTTCATTAAAAGTTTTGAATTTTCGATTTTTTTTACTTTCTCAAATACGTATATACGGAGTAATATACGTAGTATACGGAAAATTATGTAATGCTGCGCGAAAATACGTCGAATTTTCGGCAGAAAAAATTCATTGCCGGGCCCTGATACCGAAGAAGTGGATAAAACCAGGTGCAAAATTTTAAAATAATCCCCTAACACGTGGTGTTGCCAGAATCCCTGTTTTGTGTGTCCTTCATACCGAAAAACCAATTGGAAGCAAAACGTCCGTCCGTCCGGTGTCTGTGAACAACACTAGCGCCTAAACCATACGTACGATTTCTCCCAAAATGGATATTCCCCGATCAGTCTTCGTCCACTAGAAGCGCCGCGATTTTGAAAAACTTGTCTTCAAAATTTGGGGGTATTTTACATGAAGCTCCTCGGACATTTTCAACATTTTCTCAAAAACGGCTTCAAATATTTTCTTTAAATTTCGTGTAAGAATAGAGTAAAATACACTTATTAAGGTGGCGTAGGTCTAATTTTCACTGTTAACTCTGAATTTTCGAAAATTACAAAAGTTTGAATTTTTTCCGTCCTCTTCGTACAGCTATAAAATTTAAGATGGAGATTTTTCCTCCAAATAAATTTTGTTCTCCAAAGTGAGTTCTTTCATTAAGGTCACCTACATTTTAGTAGTTGTCTCGCAATATTGCATGAAAAATGTGCAATTTTAAAAAATTACAAAAACTTTATTTTCCCAAAAACAGCTCCACATTTTTTTCTTGAAACTTTTGGTAGGGAAAGTATTAAATATACCCTGAGTTGACATAAACGCCATATCGCTCTTTTTTTTAATGAAATTTTTTTGACTTGTATCTCACATCGTTAATATTTACATTAGCAGTGGTTTGTTAACATTATTATATTAATGAGTACATGTGCTTTAAATAATGTCGTACAAAGTTTCTCGAGAAATCAACCGTTTTCTGCGAAAACTAGCTCAATATTTCGGATATTCAGAAACGCTCAAACGCCTTTTCCTCATAAATGGCTCCAAAATGTTTCTTCAAACTTTTGGAACGGGTAGTGCTAACTACACTCTTTAATACAACGTTAAGTTTTTTTTTTTCTTCAAAAATTACACAAATGTAATTTTGGTGAAAGATCTCTCACACCATTAATACGCACATTACCAGCAATTTGTAAACATTCTTATATTTGTGAGTGTAAGTGCTTCAAATGAAGTTTTTGGAAAACTCAAAAAATTGTTTGTGGAAATGAGCTTGAAATTTCGTATTTTGCGCAAAACGCATTTTTAGTAGCGTTTAAACGCCATGTTCTTAAAAACGGCTACAAATTTTAAAAGAAAATTGCCCATGAGAACGAGGTTTATGTGTCCTTCAATATTCTAAAATTAATATTTCCGTTCTACCATTAAGAAACCAAAAAATTAAGAAAATGTCAAAAAAATGTAGTGTGGGCGGCGATAGGCGGCAGCTGGCAAGAGTATGTGGCAATTCCGATTAGCTAGCCCAGACCCAAGGAAATAGAAAGCTAATGCGGGAAACTCTGTGCCATTCTGTAGCATCACTAGTTGTATTCCAAAAATTGTACTTCCCCTGAAGCACAGTCTTTGAAATCAACATTCGCATAATCGTGTCTATATTTGTATTATCTTTTAAGACACGTTTAAAAGCTAATAAGTGTCACTCGACAGTTCTCCATGTGAATTTGAGGAATTGGAGGAAAATATCAAAAATGTATTACAAAATGTACATCTTTTGGGATTAGTGATGTACTCTACTTCATTTCCGCAATATTGATTTTATAAATATTTTTTTTATCTGTTGCTTCAAAAGGTGTCTCAATATCTTTAAAAGAGTTCCTAAAAATAATTCATGCATATAAGTGTTATTTCTTTTTTTTCTTTCTTTATATTTTGGTGCTATTTAAATGATTTTGCTGTTATCTCTGATTAATCTCCAGAAAAAAATTATTTATTCTGGGCTTAGAAATACATCGTGTCTTCTGTGGTCCATCCACTGTTTGCATTACGGTATTTGATGGACCCTCTGAGATAAATAGAAGTCCCAGGCAAGCCAGCGCGGGTCGGAGGTTGATGAGGGTCTATTGCCAAGGGAATGGCGCGCTGTGGAGGGCCAAATGGTTGCTAAGAGCTGCTCCCGTTCCCTGCAATAATGAAAGGAATAAGGCGTGGAACTCCTGGAATACGTTTAGGAATGATTTTCTTGGAAAAATCGAGTTGGAATCATAAATTCCCTACAGTTATCACTGGCTACTTATTAGTTAATGGGTAATATTTATCAAAAAGAATTGGAACATGATTTCTTGCCGAAACTAGAAGGTAAACTAGTGTTGCCATAGTACCACATATATTCTCGCATCGTTTGCAGCAATTGTGTAATTTTATAGAACTAGGAGAGCCCAAAAGAATATTTCTCACATTTACTGGAAAGTAAAAACGACAACAAATTAATCCAAACGTTTGGCGAATGGAGCGCTAGGTTTACAATGTTGTAAAGATAATGCTAGTGTAAATATTAAAAAAATGCGGAAAATGTTCATTAGATTTCGAATTTTCTTAGTAAAATTGTATTTAGTTTTCTGTCTCAAAGATTAGAAACGATGATTATGAAAATGGAGGAGGATCTTATTGAGAAATTAAGGATACAATAAAACAAATATTGTTGTTCAACAACTAATTAACTTGCAGGCGGTGATAATATGCACTGGAAGAAATTGTCATGAAGACATTGCCGAGAACGTGCATCAATTTCAGGAAACGAATAAAAAGGCAAAAAAAGAGAGAAAACAATAAACGCTTTATTGCATTCATTGAGACAAAATTCAAGACGAAAGCTGACAAAGATCTAATACGCGCGTAGGTCACTGTGAGAATAATGATAGATCTCCAGAAGAACCTCTAGTACTTCGTGTCATATAGCAAATCTGGCTAGCAAAATCCGAGGCAGCCGGAGAGCGAAACGAATATGAAAGCGCCGCGTAACCGGTAGGAACGACCGGCCACCTTGCGGGAACGACCGGCCCCGGGGCAGGCCGCTCCGCTCCGCCGCGCCGCATCGCGTCGCCGGTAGACACCGCCCCGAAGGAGGCCGCAGGAGGGCCCATCCGCCCCTCCCCGCCCGCCCGCGCCCACCGGCGGCGGTGGTGGGCCATCAAATATTCCATCAACGGTTTACGGTGGCTGTAACCCCGCGGCCTGGCTGGCGGGGCGCGCGCCGCGCCCTGCCGCGGGGCGGGCAGGGCCGGGGGCTGCACGGGCCCGCGCCGCCCCGCTCCGGGCCTCGACTTCGACCCGCGGCGTAAAGAAGCGTTTAAAAGCAAAAGCGACCGTGGTGAATAATGGAACAGTGGAGTGTTGAGGGCGGGGAACGGAGAAGGATTGGAAGTCGGTGAGCGGACTGAATGTGGGGCGCCCCTGAATGCGGGAAAGAGCGCCCGCCTCCGCGCCCAATGGAAGTGACGGGGCGGGGGGGGGGGGCGAGCCGTGGGCGGTGACGTTTTGGGGACGGAGATGCGGGGAGGAGGAGGAGGCGGTGGTTGAAGCTCTCGAAGGCAGCGCGGACCCACCTTAGGAGGGCGCCATTGTGTGCCGGTAGAGTGGTCCAACGCTCCGCCGAGGATGTCGCTGTAGTTTGAGGATCCCCGGTAACTTTGTCCGCGGTTTCGAGGAGGTGTCACGGGCATCCCTCTCGTGACGCTGTTGACCCCGAGAAGGTCGCCCCAATCGTTGAGCCGTCGTCCTCGTCGTCGTCGGTGTCGAGGAGGGGAAAGTTAAGGGTAGAAGAGCCGAGGTTGCGTGAGAGGAGAAATCATTAGGTGTTGGAAATGGTTCAGAACAGGGATAAACGTGGTTAGATCGGAAGTGCTTCCGCCTTTAAAACTTTCCGAAGTTGAAACGTAATAGTTTCATTTTGATCTTACTTTCCCCACACATTTTCAAACGTTCTGAATTTCGTTCGAACGAACGTTCGTATATCACGATGTATCACTATAATGAATCTTATGTCATCATACATTTGTTAATTTTGATTCAAAACGTGTTGGTACTAAATCATAAGATGGATTCCTTGTACAAAAAGGCATCAATATATGATATAAGTTCCGTGGGGGTAGCCGATATTTGGTGGTAACCCATAATGGTAATTGGATGTAAGGGATAATAAGCCACAATTTTAAAATATAATTGAATTTTAAAATTTAAAATTTAATAAGAAAATTGTCTGTACTATCACTAGTATATATTAATAATAATAATAATAATAATAATAATAATAATAATAATAATAATAATAATAATAATAATAATAATAATAATAATTGAATTTGGCCTCAGACGTTTCATCGACAGACATAAAAATTGAATTTTGTCTGAGTGAATTGAAGTCATTGAATTTTAACTTCGTCCTTTCTTCACACTTGATTCCATATTGCCCATACATTCTAAATGTCTTTTTAATGAGTCTATAACATCCTTCAATGCTTCTTGCATTTTGGGAACAGTTACTTGGTGTTTGTATTCTCTTCGTCATCACAATAGTTTTCTTATGTTCTTCGAGAGCCATTCACATGTTCTAGTGACTTAGCTAGATTAGATTTCCAACTTGTGATCCGTGTCTATGAAGTCGTCAGGTTGAAAAGAATTGCCGTTGATCAGCCGTAGCAATTCGTTCAGTGGCATGGTTCCTCAAACCCCTTCATTCTCGACAAATGTTGTAAAACTTACCCACGATATCCACGACATGTACGCTCTTGTAGTTACATGAATTCTTGGTACTGAGGCGATTTTCGCCCCCTGGCAGTTGTATTTACTATGTTCACTATAACGTATGTTGAGTGTACACTGTGACCTAATCTTGATGTGCTTATTTGTTGTGGATGTCGATCGACACCAGTGATCTCAGTTCACTGTAACGGAGCGTTCCCTGTACAGAGTGCCTCAGAATAAATGTAACCTTTTTGAGGAATGAAAGGATCCAGATGACAACTTTTGACCAATGAACATACCTTGGGAAATTTCTTCAAATGGAGTTGTGATATTTGCCCCTGGCTCTAAGGCAATACCTTATGTTTTGCAAGTCATGTTCTGACCCGGTAAAGGAGATTTCATGTCCATGCAAAACGCTCTCTGCATACGGGGGTTGCCTAACATTCAGAGGTAGATGTAACATGTGTAACTCCGTAAAATGACATTTCCTACTATATGTTCATTGGCAAAAAGTTATCATTGTCGACCGTTACACACGCCATAGAAGTTTGTAACATTTAAGGAAACACCAGGACGAGAGTTCACTATATTCAAAGTCGACTGTTGATGCTTCATAAGTAAAATTACCGAGTTCATTTTAAAATTATATTATATGAAAACATGTTTTATTTGCGTGTGTTAGTTGCATTTTCGTGGTTATCTCTATTGCTATTGCAAATTTTAACGAACCTGCATTAAATGCGTATCGGAACATGAATTTGTTTTATGTCATTTCCGTTCTCTCTTTTACCTCCAAGGGAACTGAAATGTATGAGAATCGAGAAGCGTCAAATTCCATGTGGCGCCTGCCGTGTGCTCTTTTGTCGCTGCGAGATGGTTATGAAAAATCATCCACTTAAGCCATTCCATTAATCCTTTCTCGTTTCTCTCGCCCCACAATTTTGGGAAAATTTTTCTTCGTGATGTCCTCCAAAAAATATTGAAGTTTGGCTACGTGGTAAATGGAATGAATCATACGAGCAAGGCTAGACGACTCGATTTGAATCTGTGTACAAGTATATATTGTTGGGGGCAAGACTGTTGGTACTCGCAATTATTTCTTTTATGTTTTACATTATTTGTAAGGTTAACCGTGTAATGTTCTCTTAAATTATTTACATTATTTCTATTTAGTAGTATTATTAGTGTATTTTCCCTGTCCACGTCTGCTCCTTTCGTGTGCCTCGTAGACGGCAAAAATGCAATAGGACTTCTCACGGCCACTAAACATATTTTAAGTTACATGTGCCTGTATTTAAGGGCGAGACCGGAAGGGTAACTACGAAGCATTGAGAAGTCGAAAACGCTAGATTGACAGTGAAATAATGAAATTTGACCCATTAGAGAATAATAAGCTCATAAAAATGTATGAGAAGATTCGTATGACTAAGGTACTACACATTATATTCAGTGACTACATATTGGTATCACTACATAAGGTTTTCGTGTCAATGGACATAATATTGACGCATCGTGATAAATTTTAAAAAATTAATATCTTTACAACAAAACAGAAATTGATGTAAATTGTGTTCTGAAGTATTCCAAGGGATATAGTGCTTTAGTAATGAAGCCATCCATTCAATAGTTTAAGAGCAATGCACAAATATAAGCCCAAATGTCCCTTCCAACAATTTAACGCCCTCTGATATGGCCGCGTACTTAGTTAATGGTTTAGTGGTTTCGTTGCTAGAGAGTTAAGGAGCATGTGTTTATTTGCATGAATTATTTTAAAATATCAATTTTATAAAAAATATCGACAAGGTCGTAATTTACAACTATTAATTTTGCGAATCAAATAGAATCTAGTAGTTTACATTTTATTAAAATTGAAGTGGCGTTTAGATGGCTTAGCCATTTATATTTTATTGAATTGAATTAGTATTCATAACAAGCGGTGTGCAATAGACCGTAGCATCGTAGGTAGTCAGAATACGCCTGCGATTAGCCTCCATGCCGTAAACCTCCATTTTCCCCCCTTTGGCATAATTTAATAGGATGTCAAAATTCATTAGAGTAAATTAACAATAACCCATGCTACAAAGACTTGAAGTCGTGAATATTCAAAACTTCCTTATAATTAAGAGTATTTTTTATTTATTTTGTCTATTTCTTAAACAAAAAGAACTATTCAAAAGCGTCAGTATCGATGAAATTAATTGTTAATTTAAATGATTTTTATTTTAATCAATATTTATTTCATTGCGCATTACAATCTGGAACCTTCTGTCCATTATCTTTCACGGATTTCAAACGAATTTTTTTGTTCATCAACAGCCAAGAGTATGTACAAGTCTCTTTTACCACGTGAATATTTTAAATGCCAAGTTTCCTTTAAAGTGTGATATGTTGTTTGTTTTTTGTCCGAGATGTAGGATTTCTTCTTAAACTTGAACTTCTTCCTCATACGCTACAAACAGCTTTTAACTGTTTTTGCTGTTAAAAAGATAATACAACTGGTCCAACCCTTTGACAGAAAGGAATTCGTGACATCCAGAATTGGCGAATTCTAGAGCGAAATAACAACGCGACATTTTGAATACTATCCTCAAAAACCTTCATCTATATACCAAAGTTCAAATGCTTCGATATGATAGCCCTGCTTCTAATGCATACCGTGTCAATAGAGGTTCTTCTCTTTTGGAGACGTTGAATAATAGAAGTTTACCTGCGAACATTATGCGTAGGGGCTCGTGTTGCGGGGTTTGTTCGAAAGTGAGTTACCTCAGAAGACAAGGAGTCCTGATATAACAGTTTAATATACGAGTAAACTAAGGGAAACTTGGAACTCCACAGAGAAAGTAAATTTCAGGTCGGGAAACATTTACAAGGTGCTGTGTCAAAATTGAAGAAACAATGTTTACTTGTTTGACATCTAGCTCTGTTGTCTGCAAGATATTTTACTGTAAACAAATCGCAGATTACATTAAAAGCTATTGTTCACCAGGAAAATAATTCATTTGTAAGGTATTTTTCATTGCATTCGATAAATAAAGTTTGAAAAATCTTAGGTGTATTAAATACAAATTGTGTGTTGGCCATATTCAGCCTGAAGTACTGAAAAATTCGAAAGATTTGCGCCAGAAAATTTAATATTTGAGGGTATACAATGCTAAAGGGAAAAATTCGATTTGTTCATGAATTTCAGATGGATATTACTTTTTTTTTTTTTTCAAAGGTTACTCATCAGATTACTAACTGAAATTTTAATTTGTGATGTTATAAAACCAAATCTACTGTAACTCATCCAGGAGTGTTCTAGCATCGACCAGGAAATGGAAAATGGTACGCAGTCGAGTTTCTCGCTATACTACTAAGAAGATACGAATATAATTATTGTCCTAAGAAGTTTAATGATTCCACTTACCGTAATGCAAATATAAATTTAGGCTCCCACAGACCGGCGCGAAATATCCCCAGCCTACGCGAAATGTTCGCAGAGGAAGTTTCGCGTCACGTGTTTACTTATGGCCCGTTCAGACCTGCGCGGCAGGCGAGCGTTGCTGCAGGGGAATGGCAGTGTTTCAACTGATTTTGTTTCGGGGACGGGCGCGTTTTCTTCACTGCCGCTCGAATTTTGCTGCGGAAACCAAAGCAATGACTCGTCAAATGTCGAATATTTTCAGCTCGTCAGTGCATTTGACGCGACTGAAGATACAAAACTCGTGCTAGAGAACACCATAAACTTTCTCATACTCTTTAGTGTTTGCTAGCTAGTGAATGTTGCCTCAACCCCTTCCCAGCTGCTACCTCTCGGCGCCTATAAGGGGTCGTCCATAAATTACGTAACGTTAAAAAGGGAGTTTGAGGCAGCGTTACGCTGCGTTACATAGGGGCAGAGGGTATTCAATCAGTGTTACGTAACATTTGTTGAAATTCTTCCTTTTGGAGTCGTATACTTGAACATTAAAATATCTTATTAATTTGTTTTAAAACAAAAAATTTAAAGTTATTAGAAGTTGTTACAATAAATGGAAATATTTTTTCATTCATGATTTATTGAATCTGTAAGATTACGAAGAACATATTCAAAACTGATCAGTAGTATTTTGTAGGATACAATTAAATTCCCACAGTACCATCTTGCCCATGCGCCATCCACAACGAGGCGTGTATTCAGAAATTTTCTCCTTGTGCGTCCTTCACCGAAAATTTGCCCCCAATCTTATTGTTAGGTACAGCCAGCATCGACAACTAATTTCGTCTTTATCATGCATTTTAATACACAACTCAAATAATATGAATACTTTTTTTACTGAGCCAAAATTTACTTTCACTTCTTGCATTTACAAGAGTGGGTGATGTTTCAAGCGTTACGTAATTATATAGCGCGGTTCAATCGCGCCTTACAGGGGGCAGAGGGGGTATTCAAAATACTTCAATTTGTGTTACAAAATTTAAGGACGGCCACTAAGACATTTTTTTAAATTTTTTCAGTTTTTCGCTCTCTTGATAGTACAATTGAAACATGACTTTAAGGATATTATAGAAGAGTAAACTAGTAGTGATACTGAATGGCAGAGACTTTCCCGTATTACTTTTCTATATTCTTTGGTCTCGGCTAGCTATTCGGACTTGACACATATTCATACTAGCTGCCATCTATCGTCGCCCAAAGTAGTTTTTTTTGTTGACATTTTCTTAAAAGTAGAACGGAAATATTATTTTTAAAATATTAAAGAAGAGTCAAACCTCGTCCTAAATGGAATTTTCTTTGAAAACTTTGGAACCGTTTGTAAGAAAATGGCGTTTAAGCACTACAGTAAATTCAAAATTTGAAGCATTTTCACAGAAAAATTTTGAGTTATCGAAAAACATCGTTAGAAATCATTTGAAGTACATCAACTCACAAACACAATAGTGTTTCCAAATTGCTGGAAACGTGCATATTAACGGTGAGAGAAATCTTTCAAAAAAATTATATTTGTTTAATTTGAAAAAACGAAAAAATACCCCAAAATGAACATCGTATTAAAGAGTGCAATTAGCTCCGTTCGAAAAGTTTAAAGAACAAATTTGGATCCATTTATGAGAAAATTTCGTTTGAGCGTTTCTGAAAATGGGGAATTTTGAGCTAGGTTTCACAGAAAACTGTTGAGTTTTCGAGAAACTTTACTTAACATGATTTAAAGCACATATTCTCATAAATATAATAGTGTGAACAAATCGCAGCTATTGTAAATATTAACGACGTGAGAGACAAGTCAAAAAATAGTTTTTGTAATTTTTGAAAAAAACAAAAGAGTACAGCAACATGACCTTTATGTCATCTCATAGAGTATCTTAGGCACTAACCGTACTAAAAGTTTAAAGAAAAAAATTTGGTGCCGTTCTTAAGAAAATCTTGTTTCTGTATTTTTTTCAAATTGCTCATACAGCACGTAATATTGACCCAGCGGTGAGAACAGGCACGTGAATTTCGTCGCCGCAGCTGTAGAACCGGTTGTGGGCACCTTTAAGCTGAGATAAATACGTTTCAATTTCGGAAATGTAATTTATGTCCTGTTGTATTAACCATGCAGTTAGATAATTCCGGTGGCATATCTGTATATTAACAAATTAAATGTTGGTAGGACTAGTGTGTCACTTAATTGCTGGTAATACCTTTATGCATTCTGCTATTTCCTCGTTTTGTGGCCTGTGTATATTTTATTATAAATCTTTTTACTGACTGTTGAATACCTTTGTACCTAATATTTAAATTCTATTGTACTGATTCTATTCATGGAAGCAGATTTTCTGGAAATGATTTACAAAAAAAAATTATCGTTTAGTATTGATGAAACACTGATAAGGTATTGAGTCTATATTTCTGTATGTTTCTTGGGAAATTCTCTCTGAATAAAATTAATTTGTTCAAAAACCTAATTTCTATTTTGATATGTCACGACCTCAGGATGTGTATATGTATGTCTATGTGTGGTCAATGACGAATTCATGTGTTCTGTCCTCATTGTTTTGATGTATCACGTGTCCTGTTTCTTTTATGAAATTTGTTTCTGCTCTTACTACTAACTAGCAGAACCCGTGTAAAAGTTTTCCTCATGAAATAACCCTGAAATAGTTGAATATATTGATCAAAATTCCATTTTTGAAAAAGAAAATATTGAATGTTTTTGAATAAAGGAATTTGGACACATCTTTCACTCGAAAAAATAATTTAGTGTCATGTTGACTCGGTTCACTCGCGCATTTCGAAGTTGTCGGTGACGTCCGTTCTTCTACCCACGCAATGTATGTAAGACCATCATGGAACTGCATGATTTATTAAGGCATTTTTAGGTAAAAGTGGTATTAAAATTTGATTCGCTCTTCGAATACTCAGCTTAAACTCTAAGTCTTAGCATGTTATGATTTTAATCGTCAATTTTTAAATATGGTTGATTTGTAACATGAATTCAAACTAGCGCATAGTGTGTTCAAATACCTTTAAAAAGATACCATAGTTTTCTTTTGACGGATCAATGCTTCGTGTGATAAAGGGGTTTCTCCATTAATTATAATATATTCGATGATTTTAATAGTCGATGGTGTTTTATAATTCAGTCCTTGAAGAGATGATTCGATCAGGATCGCAAACCGTATTAATAAAAAACATTGACCGTAACACAGGAGTAATGTTATCGTGGTTAAGCAATAAGTGAATTTGCGGCATGTACAAGAACCCTCGCTAACTCCCCGGCCAAATTAAACTCTCCGATAACTCCTGTGTTAGTCAGATCCCGTATTAGCTTCGCCCGGGACGCATCTTATTGAGACGGTTGTTGTGGCGCTCCTTGGCGGCAAATATGGGAGTCAAAATAATTGCTTGCAACGTAGAGAATGCCAACTACTTACCCAGCAATGTCAGCTCTCGTGAGAAGAGCGTTTGTATTCTTTTTTTGTATTCTGACGTTTCGTCATTCATAGAAATATGATTGTTGACATGTCATTTTGCAATTATTATTATTATTATTATTATTATTATTATAGTATACCTTCCTTAACGTGAATTCCAAGGGACCGAATTAATCGCAGTGTGTGTTATCTGAGTATATCATAATATCCGTATTACCGTAATCCCTTCTTGGGACCGACGTTTTGTTCGGGTTAGGGCGAAATTCGCGATAAGCGAGTTCGTGATAACGAGAGGTTAGTTTATTATTATTATTATTATTATTATTATTATTTATCGTGAATTGGCCGTCTAGTATCACGCGGACATACACCTGCATTTGATAATGAAGAATGAATGGAAGACATACACATAAAGACACAAACCCACCCATGTCCGAGGCGGGACTCAAACCCGCAATCCTTCCGACCGAGATCACCATGACACTACTGCTTTAGCGATCTCGGTTATCTGGTTCAGCGTTGTTATTATTATTATTATTATTATTATTATTGTTATCATCATCATCATCCAAAAGAAATGGCTATGTTAGCGTAGTTACCAATCAGGGACGAAAACTCCTTCACCAGGAAGTGTTAGGTTCCAGTCCCCTTGGTTGTGGTTGGGTTTCCGATATCAGCTAAAATGTTGGTTCGAAACGTACCATTCTCTTGACGAGAATTGTAGAGGCCGGCTGCCCTTATCGGCGGTTTTCATAGCTCCGATCCATTCCAGACGGGCGCCACAGCAACACTAGTAAACGGTCCACAGACAGCGCGCGATGATTCCTGCCCCATTTTGTCCTCATTCCCATCCTTAGCGCCGAACGATGTGCTTATCCCCTCATACTTGGCTGTCCGTGATGAGCCGCGCCACAGTCGGTCGAGCTGACGTTTCGGCCATCGTATTGTGGCCTTCTTCAGAGCAATGCTGTGGAGCAGTACGGCTCTGAAGAAGGCCACAAGTGACGCGGCTCATCCCGGACATTGTGGCCTTCTTCAAAGCTATACTGCTGAGCAGAATAGCTCTGAAGGAGACCACAACTTGATGGCCGAAACGTCAACTCGACCGACAGTGGCGCGGCTCATCCCGGACAGCCAAGTATCGAATGACTCCGGCCGCGGACGCCCACGAATCCACTTGCTGATTCCCTATCCTCCTCCTCATACGACCCATTCCCATTGATTTTAGAAAATCACTGACAGTCGTCAGAAATCCGAGAAACAGTGGCCAACTCGGAGTCCCCGGAGATACTAAAAGTATCTCCAGCTAGAATAACCGGAAAAACATAATTATGCAAAACAACTTTGCTCAAAATAACTCAAGGCTGAAAATCCAACACGAACGTGCCTGAAGCGGCAAGCATTTGGGCCGCCCGGCGCCTGAAGCAGCGGCGACGTCTTCTGCAAAGACCTTGCCCTTGGGGAGGGCGCGATAGAGGTGAAGCGACGCGACGCCTGCGCGGAAAATAGACGTCGTCGCGCCCGATAAAGCCGCGCAGATCGCCCGAGGCCGGCGGCAGGGCACGGCACAGCGACGGCGACGGCGATGGCGGCGGTGACGGCGACCTGCGCAGATTGCAGCGCGAGCCGTCGAGGCGCGTGGGCGCGGAGCGGAGCGGAGCGGAGCGGAGCGAGGAGCTCCGGCGGGACGGGGGGGGGGCGAAAGCGATTTGCAAGAACTACGAGACTGTCGAGTTTGATGTGGCGTCTCCTGTGGTCTGGTGCGTCTAGTATACAGAGCGAACTCCAGCGTGGAACTCGAAATATTCGAATGACAAAATAACTATTCTTTAAAACATTGCTATTTAAATCTATTTATTATTCCAGTAATTAATCTGCGTTGGTTCTCTTCTTCGGAATTACCATGTTTTACATTTTGAGTCCTCTTTCTACTGCCCGTCCGCATTAACGTCTGCGGTGAAAGTTAATCTGTGGCTTATGTTTTGATATCAATTCAGCAAAAGGGCCAGAGGTCTTATCACTATACTGCGATTTTTCTAACTGCTTCCCTCAAGGCCACTCAAATCCCATCTTCGCGATGGAATATGTCACGGCATTTCGCGTCTTTCTCAGTCGTTTCGCTAGTTTTCGCCCGATCGCGACTGTATGAAGCAGTGCTTGCGATTATGCGACTTCTACCGGCATGACCGAGAAAAGACGCGAAATGCCGTGACATATTCCATCGCGAAGATGGGATTTGAGTGGCCTTGAGGGACGCAGTTAGAGAAATCGCAGTATACAATGCTTATAACTCGGATTTTCTTTAAATGTGGTAATGATTTGTTTCTTTGAATGTTAAAAGAATTTGTTTAATTAGTTTGTTAAACCTGTGTTTGTGACGTGTACAGAGCACATTTGTTCGTCCCTCCCTGTTTTTAGAGTGAGAAAACTTATTGTTTAAAAACATTTTAATGGAGTTTCTAAACAGAAATAAGATTTTTTACTTGAACCGATTTTTTGCTTTAAGGTTGCTGTTAATAAAGTAGTTTCAGATAATGTACGAATATGACATTAACAAGAAACACGTGTTCTAATCATTCAGGAATTATTGCAGATAATTGATATTCTACATGCTATAGTAATATCTAGTTTAGGTATTGTATATACCTGGTATTGAGAGAGTTATAATTCTGGAGAAAAATCTGTGTCGAGATTTGGTCCCTGGATGGGGTCCCTGGAATGGAAAAAGTGATATAGTTTTTTCGCCCGTACATCTTTTTGTGTGTCCGTCAATTTATAACAGCGCCTAAAACGTACACAGGGTTTTCCCTATACGTCAGATGTTCTAATGTAGATGTTCCATCTCTCACCCACATTTTTAAAGTTTCAAAATAATTCAGTCATAAGGCTTGTGTAATTTAGTTTTAAGAAACTGTGGCAAAGAAACAGGCTCTTTGGACGAAATTTGAGAATCAAATCGAAGTTGCCATCCAACTTGGATGATTTTCGCCTTTGCAAACTGCACCGAAATAGGGGAAATCCCGAGTGTCCGATCAGTGAATCAGAAAGGGCGAGACAATATAACTATGCTTGTGAACGGAATCAAAAGGAAACAGTTGGAAACGCGTTTGGGTGTAAATTATGGTATCTGAAATGTGGGACTGAATTGAGATTATTAGCTATTATGAGGGATTGGTAGCTGCTCTAAATTTCAAGCGATTTCAAGAATAAACAAATTGCAATGATCATTCGCTTGTAGGTTATGGCATGTGCCGCTCGTTTGTGTCAAATAATAGTAAGGCTTTGAATTGCCCGTCGTCGAAACGAAAAATGTCAGATTCAATTATTTTTTACACCCAAATGTCTCAAGTGCTGAGCAATGTAAATTGTAGAACAGTACGTTTTAAATATTTTTCACATAACACTTTAAGACCCGACTCTCACGACCGTGAGGGTTCAGCCATTCGAAATTTTTTGAGCCTGGTGTGTCTGTGATAGCAAAGACAGACGCACAACGATCGCTGAGGCTTTTGCGAATCTTAGTCATTGCGTATTACACCACTAGATCTCATTGTCATCGCATTCGTAGATCACAGGGTCCGTACAAATTACGTGTGGCTGTCAGTAAACTTGTGTTTTTGTTGGGTTTTTTTATATTTTTTATTCATGTATATCGCATTTATAGACGATTGCTTTGATTCAGTTTCAGCGTTAATGTACTAAAGAAGTGCTTTACGTTAAAATTTTCGTTTTTAGAATTATTTTTTAGTAATATAGGATAGAAAATTTGTCAACTATCTCGATAGTGAGGGTTCGGCATTAAGTGCTACTGGAAATGTGTGAAGTAAGTAGTTACATCTGTTTGAATATTTTTTAATAGTTGATGGTAAATATTTACAAGAGCCACTCCAAAATGCGATAATTAATATATGCGATGCGATATTTGCGATAATGCAATTAAAATATTTTTCCACACATCTTTAGACATAGAATTGTCGTAAAAATAGCCTTTGATTCAAATTGGGAAGAAAAATAACTTCAGGTCTTAAAGGGATAACTTGCCGTAGAAAACAATTCGAATGTATTAGGCGAAGGCTCTGCAAACAAATTTTAGCCATTCTGATTATCATTCTGATCATTTAGAGTCAAACTTTATGAACCATTATGATCACTTTCATAATAAGAGTTAACGGAAACACTAGTGTTCTATCCATGGTCTCGTATCATCGACAGTCTATCACATTTCGCAGGATAAATATTCAAATTTCAACGAACATTATTGTTCTTTGAAAATTTTACAAAGTGGATAAAACTTTGTACGGTATTCGTATTGTGACATGTTATTATAATCCGCGATTGCTTTTCAAGCTTGGCCGAAGGGCCTTGTTCAGTAATTCTCAAATCTTATTCCAACGTCGTAAGATATTTATTTCGTCAATACGTGTAAGTGTTATTGCTCTGGTGAGTAGCGTAACACCCTTGGCTTCTCTTTGCCTGAACACGAGTTGGGGCCAAGTTGGCCGGCGCGGCGCCTGAGCCCAGCGCGGGGCGGGGGCGGGGGCGGGGCGAGCCGGAGGCCGAGCGCAAACAGCGCGGAAGGCCCCGCGACGACGCGGCGCGGCGCGGCGCGGCGCGGCGCTGCGAGCGAAGCGACGTGCCCGCACGCCCGGGTTTATCATCGCCGCGCGTCCCGACCGCGCTCCGTTAAGCCGGGCCCTGCGCGTGGCTTTAACCGGCAGTTTCGGCCACCGACGCAAAAACCACACAGCCGCGCCGGTCGCCGGCTGCTGCCGTTCAGGGGGGCGGGGCAGGGCTGAATAGCACTGGGCGGGGCGAAGCGGGCGAGGCGGAGCGAGGTGTATCGTGACGCGCGACGTAAAGTAATGGAGGGAGGCGAACAGCGGTGGCGCGAGGGAACGCGAAACGGTGGGAGACGGGGCGAGGTGAAGCGGGGAGTGGCGGGGCGGGGCGGGGCGCGCCGAAACGCGGGAGGAAGGGGTCGGAACGAGTTGGTCCGGGCGCGAGAGTGGCGGCGCGGAGCGGTGGAGCGCAACAGTGGCCAGCCGCTGCGGCGCCGTGCGGTGCTGTGTTTTGGATTAAAGCGGGAAAAGAGCGACGGCGGTGCACTTTGCGGCCCGGGCGTGAGAGAACGGTGCTGCTAGTGGTTTTTGTTAACAGCACGGGATGTCCGCGTTGAGGTTGCGCCTCGCCGGTTTCAGTGCATTTCCATACACGAAGTTAAAGAATGCAATGTGCGCGTTGTAAAATTATTATTCCACATGTGGGAAATGTTTAGAAGATGGGGGATTGAAACCACGTTTCGATCAATTCATTCCGTGTGGCATATAAAATACAAAATATGAGTGAGGATATTTATTAAGAAAACCATCACCGTCTCATTCAGTGGTCTCTCTGAATAAATCGATTATTAAATTCTTTTGAACTGGTTGCGTTCCCTCGTTTCTCTTTTCGATTTTTTTAAAATTCAAAATAATTTCAATAAATAGTTTCGACGTGCGTCATCTCTTACAGTAACTTTGTCAGAAGGTAAAAGAGTGCAGGACGTCTCGGTAGCCAAAAGGATTGCCTTCCGTCAGCATCTGCAGTTGATGCTCTATCGAGTAACAACTGCCTACAGTTAAATAATGCTGATTCCTCTCTCTTTCCGTCTCGGTAGCAGCCTTAACAACGTTCTTAATCCGAGTTATTTATAGCGTGGGCCGTTCCCGTTGTGCGCTGGCCTCGGTCTGCACTGCAGCTTTGCACACGCAACCCTCCCCTGCAAGGCTTCTCTGGCTGCAGGCGGCGCGCGCGGCGGCGTTCCCTGGAAAGCTCCAGAAGCTTGAGCGCACTTTCGCGTTGGTAGCTGCCTGAGCAACGACTCCTTATACCGACCCGCCGTGCGCTAATGCAACAATTAAGCTTTGCAATTGTCATTTGTCATTATAAACTCGACTGGTAGTACTTAAGTATTCTAAATTGATTACTTTATATGCACTTGCACCATCTCAATTATGTAATTTATTATATTCCGTAATTATTATCTGAAATTTTTAAGTATACGTTTAAAATCTGCGAAAAGGTTCAAGTGAATTGTTATTTTGTTAATAAAATTATTCGCCTCTCCCTTGCAAATTCATTCCCCAAAAAATTAAGTTTTGCAGGCCATTACCATCGTTGTGCTCTGATGCGTGCTGAATTATGAATAGAATACCGGCGTCCTCACCCATTACACGATTTATTGTCATGTTTGTACTACACATCCCAGGTCTTACTGGCATACACGCCGTCGATCACTTGTAAATACTTTAAACAGCTTATAAATTATATGTAAGCATTTACTTGTGCATAATCCAGATTGCAAATTGATTGTAGGCTATCGTATAAAAACATGACAGAATTTCTGTTGCATTACATTTTATGAATAATGTTTGTCACAAAGAAGCAGTATTGAGCAATCAAAATTTTTGAAATTTCTTATCAGCATTTTATTCAAATTAATCGCCTTAGGGGAAAAAAGAATATCGTGATTCATATGTTAATTCGAGTAATTAATACCAATGTTCTGTTCGTGGACTTACTTTTCCCATTCTTTTGATGCAGTCTGTAAGGATAGACTATATTGGAAGTCATGAGCGAAGGTTATAATTATTACGTCAACTATTGTGCGAATCACCTTTTAACTGCACGAGTGTTACGGTAAAGAATGAGAGAAAATAGTCACGGATGATGTTAAATGTCGCTTTGCTCACATGTTGCCTAAATAATTGAAGTTGATGCCATCTTTAGCGATATTGTTATTTCAGTTATTAGTAGCTTTCGGTCATTTCGCCATCAAACCCTCCGTTTAGAAGTTAGAGTGAAATTCGAAGACTAATAATCGAATTCTTCACTTCCAGGCAGCATATCTGATAATGAAGACTCATCCAAATCTGGTAATAAATAAAAGAAGCGCTGCTATAGAGGACGTGATATCACTTATTTTCGCAATTCCAAAATACAATATTAGATTGATATTCAGAAGCATTCATTGTATTTATTTGAAATTCATTGTATTTTTTCTGAAATGTAATTTATCGTTTTTTGGAAAATTTTTGTTTAATACGGAACGTGCCAGTGCAGATGAATAGGTGCTTTGGTAATATAGCATACGCTTTTTCTTACATGATCGCGATAGTTGGGGTGTTAGGCATCAAATTATCCCAAAATGCAGTAAAAAATTTAAAACATCTAAAATACGTGTTCTTCTGGTTTTTAACAAATAATTGAATAACTCTTGAAATCATGTTTAATTTAATTAGGATTACATTTAAAATTTATTTAAATTACACACTTGGGTATAACATGTTTATACTTTCTTTCATTTATTTATTTTAAATCGCTGTGCAACTGCATGGTCATAAGCAATCAAAATCTTTTACAATTTTACATTATAATAAAATCATACTTTTATTACGGTTCCTAAATGAAATGACATAATGAAAACTAATATTTGACATTTTACCACTACATCACTAACAATGTAGACCAAATCTGTAATTAAGGAGTGGTCATTGAGAGCAGAAAACATCCAGGTACTACTTTGAATTTTCCACTTTTAATAAACAGTTTTCAAAACAGAAAATGGTACTCTAATTACTAAACGTGAGCAGATATCGATCTTTTTCAATAATTTCGAGATTAAGAAGTGTTCTTTCTATAATTAAACATGGTTACAAAAAATGCAAACCAGGTTTTCTAGGGATTTGCAAACCTCTATTCTTACGCAATCCTGTGAACACGTGTGTAGTGCGGGTTGCCACTGTAGGAGTTGTGTGTTACGACTGAATTCCCTAAATGCATAATGTTAGGAGTTGCTGGTTAATTCGTACATTAGCGAGACGATGTGGAAAAAGTCGTATGAATTACCCCTGACGCGTGAAAGCGTGGCAACTCGTATAGCTCGACCAAGCTAAGAATGAAGGAGGCGATTGCGGCGCATCATAGAACTAACGGTGTAAACACGGGTCTGTACAGTCAGTTTCGCTAACAAAAGTCGCCAGAAGCATGAAGCGAATTCAGAGCCTGCTTCTACGGAATCAGCCATGGCCTCCTTCATAGAGGCTGATGAAATATAACTTCAGAAACACATTATGAAAGATTTGCACTGACTGTTTTATTTTTGTTCCTTTTAAGTTGCTTTGTTTTACTTTTCACCATTCTAGTACAAGAATGTAATAAAAAATCTATTTATATTGAATTTTTAATACTTATTCATTGAATTTAAACATTTTGTATACTATTGCATTAATCTTTTTTTACATATGCTTTAGACGGTGTGTTAGGTATGCAAGAAAGTGCCAAAACATTAACTTTACTGTCACAAGACTCTACAATATTCTTCATTATGTTGGCAGTTACTTCCTACTTAAACAAGAATGTTATTTAGTATTCTGAGAAACTACTTAGGTTAAATTAAACCATTTATATAAATGTTACTGCTCATCGAAAGAATTAGTTTCAAAATTTTTCAATAGTTTTGCAGAGAAAAATCAACTTTTATTTCTTCCAATATGAGGTGCAGACATTTCCAAATACAGTGAAAATATTCATTGGGAAGATACTAGATTTGCAACGAAATAAATCGCGCTTTTTTCCGCAACAGTGTGGCATGGTCCCATTTTAATTTTGAATTGAGTATCCTTATATCTCCGTCTCTGTCGTTTCAGCTGTAAACACGGACGGTGGAGCGCTCCAGTAAACATCATTCTCAACTTGGTCGAGATATACCAGCAATTTTGTTAATAGGTCTGACTAAGAAGGTATACAAACGATAGTGTGTGCTTGAGTGGTGGTAAATACTATTGATTCTGAATAATGATGTTCCTTTTCATCTTAGAAAATTAATATTCCTCGTTGCCTTTACTAAAACACTAGCTGCCGAGACCCGACTTCTTAAGCGAGGAAACAATGTACCACATTCATGATTTCGTGTTGTGAATAAAGAACAGAGTTTTGGTCCGAAAAAGTGTTCAATTTTTCGCATTCTTCTCCTCTTTCCTTTCTTTCTTGCATTTCCTCCTACTTTCCTCTTTCATTTTTTCTTTCTTATTCTCTCATTTTTTGTGGTCTATTGTTTTCTTTTCTTCTGTTTTAATTTTCATTCCTTTTCTCTTCGTGTTCCATTTAATATAATACACCACATACGGCCTCAGCTAAGAGTATTATCAATTATTCACGATTGCTGGGATTGCTGCTTCATGGAGTGTGTAACGATCGTTAGGCAGAGTGGCAACGATTTGAAATGCTCAACTTAATTTATTGTACCAAGATTTAATCGTAATCTAAAAACATTAATATATATTATCTTCCACATTTGCCTTAGGGATAGTATTTTGTGTAGGAGCTCCTATAGAAAGATATTGTGGATATATTTACGTATAAAATTGATTTTACGGGAAATTATTTATATTTCAAATCTTAAACGAAGTAGTTAATTTTTTCAAATAAAATTTACTTGATTTAAAATAAATTATTCTGATTTATCAGATATTTCGTGCTTACTTATTTTTTTAAAACAATATAAATTCGGAGACTGTCGAATCTGGCTTACTTGCAACTAGAGCAAAGAACACTTTTTCCTATTGTAAAGGTTTTTATTTTTTGTTAGAATTGTGTTGAGGAATCTAGAATGTAATTCGGATAATGAGTTTGTCAAATTTTCTAAAAACATTAATTTTAGTGCTGAATTAAGCTACAGAAATTACTAGCACCAACGAACCGTTTATTTATTTCAGCCTTGAAAGATAGAATCCCGATCCCAATCTAGAATTTAGAATCCCGATTACTATTTCTTGTAACATTTTGAACATGTTTAATAAAGACTGAACTGTGTGAAAAGATACACAGTTTAGTCTTTATTAAATGTTATGTTTCTAATGTGAAGCAACCACTTGAAAAACTTACAATTAGTCGTGTAATTTCTATTGACTACCATAAATGTTATCTATGGAAAGGATTATTTTTAAATTTTGATTTATAAACGCTTATTTACCTCTCTAGCAACGAGTCTTCTAAACGTCTTATAAAAAGCGACGGTCGATAAAAACTGCATCGGATGTTAAAATATTTGTGGTGGACTTCTATATGTTTTGCGGTTGCTTTTCCATTATACGTGATGACTCGTTACTGTGCTGCACTTTGCGGAAGAAATCTGAACAAATAGGACGACGCTGATACGATTTAAACTAAAAATTATTAGAAAATACATTCTTAATGTACTCTTTCTCATATTACATCTTCGATGATTTCAAGAACATTTCTCTATGTCAGTTTAAAAATATAATTGTATGTCTTTTCAAAAATACTTTTCGATTTGGACGGCACCAACCGGGGTTTTAATCTTTAACTTGCAGAAGCACGTCAGGAATGAAACAATCTTCCCTTTCGAACACATTTTGTACAAAATTGACTCGGATATTTGAGAATAATTTCACTGGCATCATTCGGGCGTTTTATAAATTGTCTGTAAAAATGCCATTACATCGCGGACGTCGCTAAAGGACGATGTTCGAATGCTTCCGATTTATGCCAACATTTTTTTATTTTGTTTCCAATTTATATTTTGTTATTTCAAACATTTTTGTCACGTCTCTAAGAGTGTCTAGGGATTCGACCAGTTAACTATTTGTCTTCGCCTCTTAGTTATTCTTACGGCCTTGTCTTTAAAGACTTCCTTAAAAAACTGGGTACATAAATACCTATATTGAAAGTGTTGAAATTAGAATTAAGGACTTTCTAGTCACAAATGCTCACACGAATCCTCTCAATTGTGAGTTTTCTCAGCATCTCTGAATGCCTTTCGTTCTCCAATTGCCACTCGCTCTATCGCAGCCCTGCTCCGCCTTGGCTCTCTGCGCACTCGCAGTTCTACCGCAGATGTTATTCCTCTGGATCGAAGTCGGACCTATGGGCCCCTGAGGAGAGGGAAGCGATGAAGAGGCCGGGAGCGGGTAGGGGCTCCCTTTTGTTCGGCTTGTCGTCTGAGTTCGTGGTGTCTGCTCTATTGACTCTCGGCAGACTGTTCTGATCGTCTGGCATAGAGTCGTTATCTTTCACTGCTTGAAGTATAGATAGTCGAGTGTCCATTCGTAATCCAAACGTGGAATGAAATGTTTACGTTGCTTGTAAATGTGTCGCTCAGTTTTGATAATGAATCTACACATTAGTAGGTTGATAAATATGCAATATGCATTTCATATAACTGGATTAAAAGAGTGAAATGAAAACACATTAAATTTGTAGAGTGAATAGTTTTGTGTATTATGTCGTAATGAATGACTTTATGCTGTAGGATTTGTGCATTCAACATCCTTCCCAAAATTTCCTTCTTAGCTTCGTTCAAACGCCGCATGCCACGAGAGAGAAGTTGCGAGTACGCGGTGGTTCTTGAATGGAGATAATCGGCCGAGGCGAAACGCTCGCATTTCCGCGAACTTAAAGCGAGCCGCGACCAGCACTTCTCGGAGGCAAGTTTAGCCTCGCACTCCGACTGTTCCTGCTGCCGCGTTAAATCGGATGTAGCATAGCGCGGAAGCCCCGCTCCGGAGACCTGGTATTCGACGACCGCCCGCGGCAAGTGCGTGCGGTCTCCCGCGGTGGAAGGAACCCCCGTTCCGTGTAGGAAACGAGGTTTCCACGCGGTCTCTCCCTTCTTCCTGTGAGGAGTAGGAAGAGCAGAGGGAGAAACTCCAAGAACTCTGAAGCGCACTTCACGCCTCGAATACGCCACTGTGCTCGCCGAAGAAGCGCGAACCCTCCTCCTGTGTTTAAATTCTGCAGCTGAGGGCGCGCCGAGCGGTCGTCGAGCAACCATTCCCGCCCCCTCCTCCGCCCCCATCCCCACCCCCGCCCGCGCTCCTCGGGCTCGTCGCCGCCCTCCGCACGCGTGCCACGCGCAGTGGGCCGCCCCCCTCGCGAATCAGGCTCATCCACAACACTTGCACCCGAGAGAATTCGGATACTTCCTTCTATCACGATATTGTGTCTATGTTTAAGTAATACGCAAAATTACAATGAGCGATTTCTGCTGGCACATGCAATTTTTAAATTATTTTTTTCCATAATAATAACCGACGGTATTTACGTTTATTAAATCTTCCTCAGTATCTAAGAATAATTTTATGTACAGTCATCTCTAAAGTTGCATTTTACGAGCTCTTTAGCGTCTGTAAAGGAGTGCTTTTCCGATTTTGATTAATTTGTTGGCCCAGGTCTTTAAAGATTACTACCTTAATCAAAGCAAACATACTTGAGGAGAAACAAACTATTAACTTCTCTTTTTGTACATACTTTATATCACATTTAAATTTATTTGTAATAGTAAATTGAACACACATTATTTTGGATTAGTAATTGAAATTCCTGGAAGAGTTACATTTTCCAAAGTAGTTCTGTCGTGCCGACCTGGGTGGCCGAGGTGAGCGTGTACCGACTCCGCGGTCGGTCCGAAGAGTCACGGGTTCGAATCCCGCCTTGTGCATGGTTGTATGTCCGTTGTCTCTCATGTATGTCTTAGGATGAAGACATACGACGATATACTTAGACGAAGGGCCTCGGGTTCTGCTGACTCCAGGTCAGAGGAGCCGCCAAACGTGTTGATGTCTAGAGTATGGACGAATGTTCGTCCCATCGGGATGTAAATGATAACGGTTGACGGCTGGAAAATGCCCTAGGAAAACAAAAACCTTCCGTCGTTGGATGAGAGGATTATTACGCTATCTGTCTTCGTCGTTCCCGGACCTTGAAAATTTAATGACACAGTATTGGAAGATGATGTCGAAGCACCTGGTGGGCCGTTATTCCAAAATTGTCACATAATATATTTTTATTCTCTAAAGAGTCTATCAAATAGCCTTCGGTCATAGTCGCACGGTTACAACTTTAAGGTAAAGCAAACAACCATCTGCATCTGCTAACAAAGTTGTAGACGTGCTCCTGAACGTCTTCCGCTGTCACATTGAAAAAAAATTTGCTTGTTTCTAGTAATCGACATTGATATAATAATAATAATAATAATAATAATAATAATAATAATAATGAGTAGCATGATCAGGTTACTGATACACAACGGAAAGGAAGTAGTGGAAACCAGAAGTATTCAGATTAAAGGGGAATTTCCCAAGGAGATTCGCTATCCCCTCTGCTTTTTTCATTTGTCTGATCCCACTATCTAGTCGGTTGTCGCACGCTGACATTGGTTACAGGCTCCACGCTGATAAAAGACCAGTTTCACATTTGTTTCACGTGGATGATCTTAAAGTGTTTGCTAAAAGTGAAGCTATTCTCTCCCAAATGCTGTCATCAGTGATTTTAGCAATGACATCTGCATGAAATTTGGTCTTCACAAGTGTGCAAAAATCAACTTAAAGAGAGGCAAAATGGCGTCAAGATGTGATTCAAGATCTTGAGCCACCTAAAACTTTCAAATATCTGGGCATTGAAGAATGTGAGACCATCTCGAGCAACACAATGAAAGAGACAATCCGCAGAGAGTATTACAGACGAGTGAGACTTGTCCTGCAGGCCGCTCTGAACTCCATGAATAAAATAACAGCAATAGTTAGTTTGGCGGTGCCTGTAGCCGAATACAGTTTCGGACTAATAGACTGGACTGAGCAAGAATTCGAATCGTGGATCGAAACATTAGAAAACTGCTAACAGTGTATCATGTCGCCCACCCTCAGCTGATGTACGTAGACTTTGTGTCACGTAAGAAAGGAGGAAGAGGCCTCAGACTCGAAAATTTTTATTTTTATTTTATTTATTTATTTTTGTTAGAAGAAAGTGCATTTATTTCTGTGGTATCGGTCCGACTTTAATGAAAACTTCAAAACTTGCAAACTTTCTACTTTTTCCAACTTGTCGTACACCTTCAATAATGAAGGTAGAGTTTTATTTTATAATGCATTCTGTGCTCAGTATTACTACCTTAATTATTTCAAGTGCAATTTGTATGCTGCAAGTTGCAGCATAAGTGTTTTTCGCGTTATTTGACATTCAATCCTGACCATTTGCAAAAAATACAAAAATTAAAATTTTCGTAACAGCTCCTTATTTTTTGTATAGAAGAATCACATGATACAAGAACCATTTGATTAAACAGTTATGAATTTCCAATAATTAAACTTGTGTCTTGTTTGGAACATCTTGCTGATGATTATATACATTACAGGTATATTTTACAAAATAATTCATTATTCGGGACACAAATTCTTCAAATTATCTCTGATGGAAATATCGTAGCTTTTTAATTATTTATTTGTTATTCTGGTCATGCCTAACATTTGCTTTAAATGTTATTGGTGTATAAAGAATTTATTTTCAGAATTTGAGTTAAAATGTGTTCAACATCACGTGTTTTTCCTCTATTTTCTCTTTTTATTGGATGTGCACGTTGAACTGCAGTCTTCGATCAAAAGAAAATGTTTCCATTGCCAATTTCATGTATCATTCCTGTAACACATTGGAGAGAATGAGGTAGCACCGATCACTTAAGGAAACTGATCGCTCATGTGGAATGTATTCATCAGAAAATTTAAAATAGTGCATGAAACGACAGATGGATATTTCCTAGTGTCTGTGGTTGAGAACTAAAAGTCGCAGAAGTTATTTTCTTTAGCACATATTTCGTAAAAGAAAAAAACAGCTTTGATCGGCATACCCCTACCCGTAGGGTAATACCGATCTTATACTTGTCCCGTGTATTTTATACGGGAAATTTTGAAATGTAATTATTATCCTATATATTTGATCTATTACACTAAAATTCTTTCAATAATGCAAAATTTCAATAATAATTAGAGTAAATAATTGACTATCCTTCGACTCCAAGTGAAAAACTACTGAAATAAAAATGTTTTACAAAAAGTTACACATTGAACGTAAGGGTTATAATGTTTTAAATCCTAATAATAATAATATTAATAATAATAATAATAAGCAAATAAACCTTTCAAGAAAATTAAGGGAACGGTTGACGACTTTTATCTGAATAAAACAAATATAAGTTTAGGTCAGTTTTATAATTTAAACTTTAGTTTGCTATTTCTTGAAGCAAAGGTCACAAAAATAGTTTACAGCTGAATCAGATCCACTGCAAAGTGCATGGTTCCAAAGCCCACAGCCTGTACTCCTACACCAACCTTCGCCATTTTCCCCAAATTCACAGCGAACAAAGGACATCTCTTCCTCTTGATTGCCAAGCAAATCATTATGTTCATCATTGTCTCACAACTCATCTTCATTTACATTATTTTTCCCCTCGCTCCCAACTAACCACAGAGCCAACTCTTTTTACTTTCTCGCCTTACGAATACTTTGTATTTTATCCTTTAGTGCTAACTACTTTTTCAGGGTCTTGGACAGTAGGCACTCTCATCTTATCCATGTTAAAAATACGATACGGTGTGGAAGCAACTTTGTCATCACAGCTCCCCAATTATCAAAATATATTTTTACTTTCTGTTAGTTGAAAGGTTTAATAAGTTGATATTAATTGCTTCCGATTTTCGGACATTTAAGGGATTCCTTTGAGAAAAGCATAAAGCCGGTCACCAAAATCACTTACAACCTATTCAGGATTTTTTTAAAAAATAGTTAGGAACTTTGTTTGCTTCGGCAGGTGCAAAAGCCACTTTGCGGATTTGCAGTGATTATTGACCATAAAAAAAGATTATCCATCAATTTTATTCGTTCAGACAATGCTGCTTCTTGCTCTTGACTAAAAACTGTTTTTCGGCCAAGAAGTGGATCTCCTGAAATCCCCTTAAATTTCCTGTCAAGCAGTCTTGTGAATGGAATGTTGAACTGTTTACTTGCTGCTCATATGGAATGTCCTTCATGGATAAGTAGCATCGCCTATTGCAACTTTTCATCAGCCCATCCTCCTCTGGTTCAAGTCCTTTTCCACGTTCTAGGCATCTAATACAAGAATACAGTCTCTTACAATATATTTTGGCCATAAGTAGTACAAATATGGAAGGACAGCGCATTAGTATTTAGATCTCTGAGGGGTTGTGCCGATCATTGATCGCCATTCCCCCACTCATCTGATCAGTGCAACCCCACCATGTATACTACAGAATATCGTAACCTAACAATTCGATAAGTTTGTTTAAAAACGTAAACCGTGAACTAAATGATGCTGAAAAGATTACCAATCCATTTGCACGATTGAGTTATTAAAAATACAAATGTACATGTTAATTACATCGCTTTAAAAACATGAAGAAATTAGAACGATTTTCTCTGAAATACACTTACTTCCTTCACACCAAGCGCATGTGCGGAACTGGTCAGTGGCTGTATGTAGTTAATTTATTGCTCAATTGGGAAGAGCGTAGCACTCAACAGACTTTGCTAGGGCGCACTCTACTGTCGTTACAGACCTGATCGGGGCCACCCCACCCTCCCCTACTGGAGGGGGGGGTCAGAAATGATTTGGGCAACCGTTTTAAAATCAATAATATTTATTTTTCCTAAAATGGAATGATAGAAATTACAAGTATTCTCCCCCTTACTGAATGCATTGCTTTCATTTTTTTTCTTCAGAATATTTCCTAATGACTGTAGCAAACAATTCCTTTGTAGAAAACAGTAGTCATTTTGAAGAGAGGAGTGAACCTCCGACGAGGCTTCTTGGTGCATGAACTGGCAGTGAGTGCCCACTCTACTCTGGAGTCTCAAACAGGAATCAATTCTTAAAGAAAATTCCTCCATTCTGTTTTTTTCTGCTGTCCCTGCAATGACCCTGCGGCACGCAACGAGCACAAATAATTTATCCGCTTCCTCAATAGCATTAGTGTAAGAAGTTGGTCACCATTTCTCTCGTAGTGACAGTGCGAGATCTATCTTCTGGTTGAATGTAACGTCGTAAATCATCGTTCTGCGTAGCATAAGTGCTGTCTTTATATATTTATAACAGCAGTACGGTCAGACTAAGTCGTTTTCTAACTCCCTAATTATTAATGTAAGACCGGGACATTACTGCACTCAGATTGTTGAAATGGCCAGAATGGAAAATATCGTCCGTCAAATATCCTTAGAATACCTAAATTAAAGCTTTTTAGTTTTTGGTTGTCATTCATAATATGGCCATCCACTATATTTCCTTAGAAATATACTTTTCAGATGAAATGACGTTGAGGGGGAACCAACAGAAATAATTCAAATTTGGCTGCTACGTTCCACGTTGTCAGCCAGGCCAATGATTCAATTTTCACGTTCGACCGCGCACATGGCGTCCAGGGAGAAGAGCTTAACTGAGGGTTGGCCGGGCTGTTTAGGGGAGCGTCCCAATACACATGCTTTGTATTGCAATGCCTGTTATTGTGTCGATAGCATCACTGCAAAGTGTAATATCCCTCGGAAATCGTCGTGTAATTGGATGAGCTGAATACGATCGAGAGGGGTCCCATTTTAGGATTTCGCGAGGCTAGGCGATTATCCTGCACTATTGCGCACCAAATCGGCCGTACAGATGTTAGCATCGCACGCACTTGGCAGAAGTTGATCGAGGAAGATAGAATAAACGGATATTCTGGAAGAATCCCGAAGAGGGAGGACCAGAGATTTGTTGCAGCGACAACTCCAACTCACACTGTTGCTGACATTCAGCTATCTGATATGGCCTCTGCAGCATCCAGTGGCATGTAGCAGGTTTCAATACTCATACTCTTGAACCTAAGTCGCATCGCACACTGCAATGGGTGGAGGGAACAGACCGTGATGGAACCTTATCGAATGGCATCCCATCATATTTAGTTATGTGTCCCCATTGCGCTTTGTAACGGCGGCCAAGGAACGTTATAGAAAGAAGGTGGACAGCGCTACGATGAAAAGTTCGTTACATGTCACATGTCCTAACCTGATCTCATGGGGTTAATAAACTATTTCCAATGATCCTGCCCTAATAGAAAATGCGAGGGACACTATTCAGCATCCTGTCTTATGAATTCTGATGAACTTAGGGCAGCTATTCAAACTGTATGGGATGGCGTATCACATTAGGAATTTGTACAATCCTGCTCTCCGTCTGGTAGAGTGCGTTCACAAATATGGCGATTCCACTTCATATTAAATGACGAAATGTATGTTAGTAAAACGTCGTTACGTAGGTCATTTGCCTCTATCAAATAGTTATAATTTACTTTCTTTCGTGAATATGTAATGCAGTCAAAATCCATGATTTGGGGGGGGGGTCCCTAATACAGAAAGTTTCTTTTCCTCAAAAACATCTGATTGTCCGTGTATTTATTGTTACCAGTGACTTTTCGCTTCCTACTAATAAAATTGCTCTCCGAACACTCTTTATAGATAACTTTGAACAAATTTAAGTATTTATAGGTAACCTTATTTTTCCACGACTAATGTATTTCTCCGTACGAGATCAAAATGAATCTGGTTTGCTTGCTTAAAAGTAGTAAGATAGTTAAATTTTTTCTACCTCCGGTTGTGAAATACTTGTATTAACCCCACATATCATTTATTTGCTACTGAGTTCTACCCAGAAATGCGTACGGATCATAATTTTGATTATCTCGCTATAATGCAGCGAAGTTATGGACACTGAGGTAGTGGCATAGTTTCAGTCGGTGTCACCCGAGTGAAAATGTTATGGTATCACCCCCACCCCGTAAATTAAATACAAAAATATCTATTACTGTACAGTTTATACATTATTTAATAGAAATACAAGTATGTATGCTCATGACATTTATTTATAATATATTAAAAAACTGTGTAATTCAGAATAATTGAAATATAATTTTTAAATAAATAATTATATAATTCCAACTATAAAATTTTCTAGTTGGTGTCACCCCTAAAATAGTGTCACTCGGGTCGGACCGCCCCCTCCCCTGACTTCCCCCCCACACACACACTTACTACTCCACTGCACTGTGGAAAATGTAAACTGTACTAGAAAGTATAAAATGCCTACTACCGCGATTACGATTATAGTCTTACTCGATTTCATTTAGCTAGTCTAAAAGGGTGAACGAGAAAGGATCCAGAATGGTTCACATGCTGGAAGTCGTCCACAACATACTTCGTGTGCTCCAAACAGACATACTTCTTAAAGTTTTTCCAATTAATCACAGATTGTTGAAACAAATTAATTTAAATAATACAACGTCACGAATTAACTGGATGACTGACATTACGTATCGTCACAACAGCACAGCGATCCTGATTATTTCTCCAATAAAGTTTTTCCAATTAACCACAGGTTGATGAAACTAATTGATTTAAATAATACGTCAACGAATTAACTGCCTGACTGATATTACGTATCGCCACTACGGCACAGCGTCAATACAAAACTAGTGGTGCTACAATTCTTACAATTCTTACAATTCTGGTGCTTAATTCTTTTTACTTATTTCAAATATTTCAAAATAAACAATTTCTAAAATATTAATGTTTTAATCTATAACAAAGTTCGAATGTAAGAAACGAATAAAGAAATAATATACAAAATTGCACATTCTAATTTACGACGCATCCAGCTGTCCGAAGCGCAGTAAATTTACAGCGGCCTATTACGTTTGTCACAAAATTAAAGAAAAACTACTCGTATTTTGAAAAAATTAAGCATGACCGTATTTATTTTATTTATTTATTTGTCAAAAAACAGAAACAGAATGGCACAGACTTTCCCGTATTAGTTTTCTATTTTCCTGGGTCTTCGCTAGCTATTCGGAATTGCCACATACTCTTTCTTGCCAGCTACCATCTATCATCGCCAAAAGTACATTTTTTTGTCATTTTCTTAATTTTTCGGATTCCTATTGGTAGAACAGAAACATTAATTTTAGAATATTAAAGAACACAAAAACCTAGCCGTAAATGGCAATTTTCTTTTAAAAATTATGTGCCGTTTAAGAGAAAATGGCGTTTTAGCACTACTAAAAATGCGAAATTTGAAGCTCATTTTCACAGAAAACTTTTGAGTTTTCAAAATACTTTATTTGAAGTTATTTGAAGCACTTACACTCACAAATATAATAATGTTTACAAATTGCTGGTAATGTGCATATTAAAGATGTGAGAGATCTTTCAAAAAAATTAAAATTATGTAATTTTTGAAAAAAACAAAAAAAAACTCAAAATAAACTTCACGCTATACTAAAGAGTGTAATTAGCACTATCCGTTACAAAAGTTTCAAGAAAAAAATGCAGCCATATATGAGAAAATCGCGTTCTAGCATTTCTGAAAATGCGAAATTTTGAGCTACTTTTCACAGAAAACGGTTGTGTTTTCGAGAAACTTTACTTGACATTATTTAAAGCATATGTACTCGTAAATATAATAATGTAAAAAAATCGCCGATAATGTAAATATTAACGACGTGAGAGACAAGTAAAAAAATTTACATTTTGGTAATTTTTGAAAAAACCAACCGATAGACCAAAATGGCTTTTATGTCATTGATAGAGTACATTTACCACTATCCCTACCAAAAGTTTAAAGAAAAAATTTGGAGCCGTTTTTGAGAAAATCTTGTTTTTGTAATTTTTTAAAATTGCACATATTGCACGCAATATTGCACGAAAACTACCAAAATTGTGAAAAACATTTACATGATCTTTTGTTAAAGAACTCAATATGCAGAACAAATTTTATTTGAGGAAAAAATCTCTATCTTCAATTTTGTAGTTGGAGAAAGACGCCGAAAAAAATTCAAACTTTCACAATTTTCGAAAATTCAGAGCTGTACGTGAAAATCGGACCTATGCCATGTTAAAAAGTGTATTTTCCTCTATTCATACAAGAAATTTAAAGAAAAAATTTGGAGCCGTTTTTGAGAAAATGTTGAAAATCCCCGGGGGACTTCATATAAAGTACCCCCAAATTTTAAAGAATCTTTTTCAAAATCACAAAGCTTCGACTAGAATCAGATCGACTGGGGAATATCAATTTTGAAGAAATCGACCGAACGGTTTAGGCGCTAGCGTGGACCACAAACGGACAGACGGACGGAATGCCGTCAATCGATTTTTAAGTATAAAGAAGCAACAAATCATGGATTTTGACCACACCACGTGTTAGGGGATTTTTTTTTAATTTAGCAACTGGTTTTATCCACTTATTCGTTTTCACGGCCTGGCAGTTAATTTTTTTCCGCCGAAAATTGGCCATTTTTTCGCGCAGCATTACATAACTTTCCCTATACTACGTATATCACGCCGTGTATACGTACGTATACGGGAAAGTAAAAATCAAAGATTTAGCGTCGTTCACGAGCGATCCATTCGCCTCCACGACAGGATGAAGAGAGAGCTTCAAACTGAGTTCCATTTTCAATGCCCCGTAGATAGAAGTAACCTATCATTTGTTTTCTCCCATGATTCCTGTCTTTCCGGTTTAATTTGGTATACCTCATCCCCTGTAGTCCTCTAGTCAAATGCGGCATCCATTGCCAGCCTATGAATTGCTCACCACCGATAATAACAACTCCTTGGCAACAGTGTATAGAAACATGTACATGGGTTTCCCGGCGTTTACTTTCGACTGTTTGCGCCGCCATGTTGTGTATATCACAATTACATATATTTTCATTTGTTGTATATGTATGTAAATGCATTTATATGTTCTAGGTAGTGACAAAGATAATGTGTTTCTTTTGATATTGATTTTTTTATACATTGTTTTTATTTGTAATTGTAAATGTACTTTCATGTTTATGCATTCTGCCACCGGGCAACATTTGCCCAATTGTAGAATAAAGCTTATATCTATAAAATAATAATTTGAAAAAGTAGACTAAGTTGTTCCCTGCAAAATACTCTGTCAGTGAAAATCCCAGCACATTAGGTTTTGCCTCCCAGAGATTATCCCTGACAGACAGACGGACGATTTAATGGTAAAAACAATTGAATTGGTTTTTATATCTGAATAAGCCTAGGCGTTTATAAAAAGACCGTTTTTGGAAATCTCAGATAAAAACTTCAATTATATTTATACAGAGGATTTACAAGTTCAGTCAGATAAGGATAGTTTTACTAATGAATTAAACATTGCGCACAATGATTTCATGATAAATGGTGGATCGCCTTCAGTTACGATGCCGCTCCTGCATCTGTTTTCTATGGCATATTTAGTATGTTTTATTATTTTAATTTTTGCGCTGTTTATGGTACAAATTATCCTCTATTAGGAAAGAAAATCTGTCCCTGAGGTCGAATAAATGAAATGGCAATTAACGTCTATCTTAAAAACTGCAGAAATTATTGGGTGAATGTTCCGAATGCCAAATAACACGTGTTAAATTCAGTGTGTTAAAAATTGAGTGCTGATATAGATTGTCTCAGAGGTGAAATCCAGTATGCTCATATTCTGGGATCCATCTTAAATTTTGTTTCGGTATATTGTAGATTGTGTGTATCAAGCTGGTGTTGCACAAATGTAATTATCAAGACCCATAGACGGTTGAATATCAGAGAGAAACTCATATTAAACAAAGCAATCTAGATTTCGCTACTTAAATCCCTTTAGTATTTGAGTAACTTCTCTAGCGTGCGTGCGTTAGGATATGTGATTCCGTCTCTCACGGCTAGAACACTTCCCGAGCACCAATCGAGACATACGAGGTGTCGTTAGACGCGTCTCGGTGTCGTGATGGGGAACTGATAATTTGTTTTCGGGTCCGGCCGGAAGAAGAATTTTAAATAAATTTCCAAAAACGTGTTTTGGCGCTGCTGGTGTTGAGTAAACTCCAGTATACAAAGGCCTCTTCTTCTTCTTCTCTCTCTCTCTCTCCTTTTTTTTTTCTCAGTACGCCATTTTCTTTCATGACGTTGGAAACACTGATGTTTACATATTTAAGTGTACAATTCAAATGAATTTGAACAAATGACGAACGCGGGATATTTAATTTTAAATTACATCCACAGGCCTAATACGGTATTTAAAAGAATAAATTTGCAAAATCTACGAACAGTATTGCCTTGGAACGTATTGTATTTAAAGAATTTCAAGTGAAAACGGAGAAAAACAAAACTGTGAGTAATGTTAGAGAATGAATGACCTTTGTTATGTTGGACTTCTCACTTTTACGTTCCTAATTCTACAAATACCTATACCAATACAAATACCGATTTTCAAATGAATGTGACCCACAACGTATACATATTAAACTTAACTAATACCTTATTAACATATACATACAAAACAGTTGTCTTTTAATGTTTATTTAGATTCACATACGAAACGATTAATAGAGCAATTGCACAAGTGGAAGTGAACACAAATTAGACTGGGTTTGAGGAGTTTTAATCTCTTCAAAAATTTTGAGAGAAAAATGTGGAAGTGTTACGCAAATCCGGGAAAGAATTTACTTAATCATTTATAACTACATTTAATGTAGTTGTAGATGATTTTGCGGTAGAATTTTCGTAACTAATTGAGACTGATCTTATATTAGGATTAGGAGCCAAGGCAGACAAGGTGGTGTAAAACCTCAAAATGAAAATACTCTGATATTTCAAGATCCATACAGACATAAACCTAGATCATATTCCCTCAATAAAGTTAAAGGAATTAACTTACCAACTATCCGTGCCCGGAACGAAATTTGAACTCGCAGCTCTTGGATCAAGAGAATTCCGACGCAAACAATCTTGATTACCTTGATCTGAGATTGGATTTTTACATCAAAATTTACGAAATATGCGGGCATTTATGATGTAAAAGTTCTTTGAATGAGATCTAACAAAATAAAATGTCCTGAAATATTAAGATGCTCCTAACTTAGCATTGTTGGTACAAGGATCTACTGAACTTAAAGCTTCAAGAAGACCTTCAATATATCATTTTATAATGCGTCGAAATTTGCAAGTTATAATATTTCCTCGTTTAAAAGCCAAATGATTAATATTAATTATTATTACTATTATTGTTATTATGAAAGAAGTTTTCAATTGCAGGATGTTTCACGCCATTTATCAGACAATTATTTTCCGTTCTTACACTAGCAGTATGCATGAAATGATGAAGTATCAAGGATTCAAATGTGCAATCTCTACGTTTGTGGGGTTGCTCCCAAGAGCCGTGAAATGAAACAGTTGAATAGATTCTTCTAGCTTGATTTATTTTTGTAATACAGTATCACATTTTCGGCTATATTTATTTCGGTCATATTTAATTTGCGACAGCCTTATTTAGCGTACGTGAGACCATCTCATCTGTTTTGGCATGTATGGGTGTCATCGCTGAGAGGCATCTTTCATAAATGAGAGAATTGGTGAAATTCCGTAATATGTTTAGCATTTTGATTTGATTTTACTTCAGTAGTTTGTAGATGAGAACCTAAATGAGAACCTTAGACGACGTTTGTATATATTGATATCAATTTGTTTCCGGTCACAACTAACATGAAATCCCCTTAATACAATACTTAAGAAGCATTCTGCTATCTTATCAAAAGTTGTTTTCTGATTAGAGAGAGACTTAAACAGCTTTATGCTTATATTTTTAACCATCATTATTGTTAATTATTATCAAATAATATATTCGTGTAGATAATAATTACACCATGTAACAAAATTTTTTTAAAGTTAATTTTGTTGTTGTTTCTGATGCAGTGTGTTTCAAACACTATGTAAACGCAATTTTCCCACGGGAAATTGTTTTTAGGGAAATGACATCGATTTTCTTAATTTTAGGAAAATACATATATTTGAGACATTAAATGCTCGTTTACATTTACCCATTAAACAAAACAAAAGAAATTCTTAAATACAATGTTTGAAAAAATGTAAATGCAGTAAATATATATGACAAAATTGTTTAAAGTACATGAAATTATTTATATATCATGAACAGTGTGCTTAAAAATGTGTTGTTTTCCTAAATTTCCTCTTGTACGTTACATCACTCTCTAATCAGTCCCCAGACATAATCACCAAGCATTATCTCGTTATACTGTTAATTTGGGGTAAACACTGTGGAATAATAAGAACTTAAGAAGCAATGTCCTCATCCTTAACAGTAAATGACCATTATGTCTTTAAATTTCATTTTACTGAAAATATCACTCTTGAAAGCTTTTATTGTGATAATAAAATATATAAATAAAGACGTTTTATTATAGTATTTGTATCAGAGAATTACGAAAAGTCGAGTGATCAATTATTGAATCTCTTTCAGGAAAGGGGTATTTCAAATTCGATCCATCCTCATTGCTTCCACACAGCCACCCATGCGATTGTGATTTTTACTTTCTCGCCCTTACTAACGTACTTCCTAGAGTAAATTATGTAACGGTGCGCCGGGAAAACGGCAAATTTTCGGCAGAAAAAATCTTTATTGCCCGGCTTTGGTAAAGAAAAAGTGGATAAATCCCGTTACTAAATATAGAAAAAAAATCTCTAACTCGTGGTGTAGCTAGAATTTGTTTTGTGGGCCCCTGATACCGAAAAATCGATTGACGGTAAAAGGTCTGTCTGTCCATCTGTGGTCAACGTTAGCACCTAAACCGTTCAGCCAATTTTCTTGAAAAGTGTATCTGAATGAACTCGATTCTTTGGAAGTTTCAAACGGATATTTTTATTTTTGAGGGTACTTTATATGAAGCCTCAAAAGCATTTTCACTATTTTCTCTAAAACGGCATCAATTGTTTTTTATCAAACTAGGATAGCGTAAAGAACGCCCGCTGTTCATTTGCAACCCGCACTGGGCAGGGGACGATGAAGCGAATGCAAAATTCAAAATTATATATTTATAAATAAAAAAATTATATAATTATATAATTATAAAATTTTATATATATATATATATATATATATATATATATATATATATATTTGCTTCTCCCTACAACTAAAATATTGAAGGCAGATGTTTTTTCCTTCATGAACTGTTCCTTAAAGAGGAATCTTTAAAGAGGTTCACGTTCAATTTTTCGAAAATATGGATAGTTCTTGTGTAATTTTGCGCGATGTAAAATGTTTAACTTTTTTCTCAAAAACCGCTCCAATTTTTACTTTATCTCTACGGAGTAGAGAAAAAGTTATGTAATGCTCCGCGAAAAAACGGCGAATTTTCGGCAGTAAAACTCTTATTACAGGGTCCTGGTAACAAAAATGTGGATAAATACAGTTGCTAAATTTAGAAAACAAAAAAATCATTTATCACGTGGTGTAGCCAGACTCCATGTTTTGTGCCCCTTGATACCGAAAAATCGAATGGTGGCAAATCGTCCGTCCTTTCGGCCGTCTGTAAACAACGCTGGCGGCTAAACCGTTCAGCCGATTTTCTCCAAAATTGATATTATTCAATCGATCTGGCTTGTGTCGCGGCTCTCTGAATTTAATTAATTTTGAGGGGTACTTTACATGAAGCCCCTGGGACATTTTCCAAATTTTCAAAAAATTGCCCCATCGTTTTTTATTATTTTTTGCTGTTGGATAGTGTGAAGGACGTTTAAGAGAATGATGCAGATCTCATTTTCGTTGAAAACCCTGGTTCTTTGAAAATTACAAAGTTAAAAAATGATTCGGAGTCTTCCTATAATGAAAGATATAGATTTTTCCTTAATTAAATCTGTTCCTTAAAGATAGATTTTGAAGTAAGATCACGTACAGTTTTTCGAAAATTTGAGTACTTTTCGCGTAATTTTGCGTGAAAGTATGTGGCGAGAAAGTATGTGCTGTTTTAGCACCACTAGTTTCCTTTTGCTTGGAGATACTTAAAAGGATGGTGCGGATCTCATTTTCCATGAACTCTCTGAATTTTTTGAAAATTGGAAAATTTAGAAATAATACTAGAAATTGTGTGCTGTTGTAGCACCACTGGTTTTTCCCTGTACGACTGCTTTTGGTTGTTTTTGGCCGTGGTCAGCGCAGGCACCGACGACTGCACGCGCCGCGGAGCGGCTGCGGCGCGGGGGCGGAGCGGGCCGCGCGAGGCTCCCGGTCGATAGGCGCGCCGCTTAGCCGCTCTCCCGCGCGTCCGCCCGCCCGCCCGCCCGCCCGCGCAACAGGCACCGGGCGGCCACGGCGGCGGCGGCGGCAGCTGCGTCCGTGCGTGCGTGCACCGAGATAGGCCCTCCCACGAGGTGGCGGGCCACGCTCCATTGTGAGCCAGATAATAATTATTACACAGAGCCGCCTCGAAACGGGACGGCCGGGACGCGCTCGTCGTAATCGCGGCCTGCGTCACAACAGGAAATCGAAGACTGGGTTTCGTGAAAGTAAATATTGAGAGTCCATCCAGCTGTCGCGGCGGTAGCCCTGCTGCGCCAACGAAGGGTTGCTAGTTCAAATCCACCTGGGATGTTAGTGCTTCCGCGTGATGTATTGGTATTAGTTTGTAAATTCGTTTAACATATATTGTAATTATTCTTAAAATATTATCCTATAAAATAGACAGTTTTGTTAGGTACCAACGATTGTGTTTGGATTTGCTTCGAAGTTCGATTTCAAGAGGATCTGTACCATAAAATAGCTGAATAATACATCTGACAATCGGACGAAATAAATTATCTAACATCAAGCAGCTTCATTGATGAACGTAGATTTTAATAACGCAGAGAATTCCAGTCTTGAACTTTTGATGTTAGAGTAGTTTACTTCCTGTTCCCCAACCTCTCTTTTATCTTGTCAAGGGGGTTCCAAAAATTTATTTTTCATGTTGCAATTTTTTTAGAGCGCTTGTAGGGGAGACAAAGATCATTTCACTTCAACTCATATGTTTTTCGTACCGCTTTAAATTGCTAGGCACGATGCTTTTAATACGCAAAGTGTCCCCCAAATCGGTCTCTGCGCTGCAGTCATCTGCTATGGATATATAGACAAAAATTATTTTAATGACGTTCTGCCAGACTGGGGGGAGTCTGAGAGAGAGAGAGAGAGAGAGAGAGGTGGGGGCATCTCTCTCTCTCTCTCTCTCTCTCTGCGTTTTACGTAGACTTTCAGCTGAAGAGAAAACAGCAAAGCTCAAAGTTCTTCCTACATCGTGATAGTGTAGTGCCTGGAAATGTAGTGTGTATAAGGAGAGGATGGGGCAAGGAAGAGGAAGGAAAGATCGTGCGCGGTCCGTAGCCTGTTTGTGACGGTACTTCTCCAGCATTTAGCTGGTATTGATCGAAGAAACCACGAAGAACTACCGATCAGAGCAGCCAGGCGCTAGAATTCTCTTCCAGACAGCGGCTGAACGTGACCTGCTGCGAGGTGCGTAGAGAAAGTGTTTCCCTAGGTCGTCAACAAAGAGGGAAACGCGATTTCATGGAAAAACTTTGTTGTAGGAGATACAGCACATGCACTATTTTCCCAGTTTCCTTTTAGGATAGTGTTGAAACAACCACCAGCAACTCAGTGTCACTGTGATACCCGTAAAACGGCCCGGACAGGAATTTCCTGAGGAGTACAAAAGGTAGAAGTCGCTGGAGGCGAGATCCGGACTGTTGGGTGGATCTGTCGCAGTGTTGCAGGTCAACAACTGGTGCATATTCCAGGCGGCAGACTTCTATGCCATAAGCATATAAATGTTGATTCCACGATGTGACAAATTCCTCGGTTATGGTGGAGATAATGTGGGAGAAATATTGCAATAAGTGCTGTAACTGTTACAATAAAATACCTCCATGAAATTTTGTTTTCTTTTTGTTGACTACCTAGGGAACTTAACTTTCTGGAAGAGCCTCCTTTATAGCTCCATTCGAAAATCCGCCCCCATCGGAACTCGACCCGTAGGACCTCTCGGCCAGAGGCGCTGCAGCGGCAATTTTTGCTAGCTCTGAGTGAAACTCAGGCGATTGGCTGACTGATTTCCATATGGCTCATAACTTTCTGGATAACCATTATTTACTCTACCAGATTATCTGGCATGTTCAATAGTGCGTTATTTATTGCCTTTTTGCCTATGTTGTTGAAATTGTGAAATGTTAATTAACAAGTACGCTTTCGTACACATCACATATTCGAAAATAAACATGTTTGTACTTTATTCTTTCATTTTCGGCTTTGATATATTTCTTAGCGACCATCTCTTCTCTTAAAAAGTGTATTATTGACTCTCCCTTCCGAATTCTGTAGTAGAATCCATTCCGAATTCATAGTAGTTTATTCCTGTGTGTACTTCATTTCTGTAATACTCCCTTTTTGTGAAGCTATCCAGTCTGTTCTATACTGCTACACAGACCTTCCTTGACCACGCATATATATTCGTAGTTACCTTGTGTGTTAATTCTACACACTCTCTTCTTATTTGTACTTCCCGGGCCTCGCAACATTGTTTAATTTCCGTGCTCTACCATTTGCTGTGCAGTGAATAATGAAAGTACCTTCCTCGGTGAGTCGGAAGTTCGCATTGCTACAGGAAGTTACAGCCGTGTGGAAGCGGTTTCAATTGGTTGAATGGACTCTATCGAGAATTAACGTATGTTATCCATATTATATATACTGCATAATATCCGTACTTTATTATGTATTAATGTCTATTAAATTTGGGATTTAAACAGTTAAGGAATGCAAGAAATAAATATTTTGTGTTCGAAATTTGTAACCAGTCTTCTTAAAAATAATAACAGTAGTAATAATAATAATAATAATAATAATAATAATAATGTTAGATAATTTGTTTTATTTTTCGATTTGTCTTAACTTTGGTGTGCCAATGCGGTTTCGATGACGCTGACATATTATTTTTTCCAAACTACCTGGATGATTTCAAAGGAGAGCGAATCCCACGTTATTAATGATTGTGGACCGAAGGCTAAGTGACATCTTGATGATATGATTATGAAAGTTATATGAACAAGTTCAAATATCCGTACCCAGTGTAGAATTGTTACCAACAACCCTCCGAATTGAGGCTGATAAAGCGCTCCCGCCTCTGGCTACTCCGGTTGTTCATAATAGATTATTATTGTATTTTTTATATTCATGTAAATAAACACGCATTTAGATACATAGCAACGAATTCCGCAGCCATTAAAATAGATGGAGCGGAGTTTTGGCTTAAATTTGAGCATTCCTGTTAAATCGAAATGTGGTGTACAGAAATGAATCCTCTCGAATAATCCATATTTATTATTAAATCTTATTTCGATTCTCAGATATTAAAAGTACATTTTTTTCAAATTACCGTGTTGGTACGAAATATTTCAAATGATACGAAAAAAAATGTAACTTTCCTACACATTTCAGCCTTCTCGCATATTGATACTCATTTTTTGAACACTTAAGTAAGACAACTAACACCCATGTCTTCTCTATAATCACTGTCATACGATTAAATGACTGTACTCAGTCTCTCGCAATCGGTCGTTTGTATATATTGACACTCGTTTAAAGTTCTATCACATCTTCAATTACATCTCTTATAGAAAATCATATTTTCTCATAAGAAGTTCCAGATTTGTAATGCATCGCGGAACAGCTTACAGCTTTCTTTAGAATATAAGCAAAGGAAAGCATAGGTTTTTTAGCAGATTTGCTTCGAATTTCCCCGTCATCTTTTAAACAGTCGGAGACTGACCCATTCACGGATTGGTCTAAGACAAAATCACCCGTGAATAACTTTTTTGCAAATGAACATAAAGACGGAAATTGGACATAACGAAGGTATAGTCTCATACATTGACATTTGCCTCTGTTTGTTAGACAACTTCGTTTGCATAGATGATCAGCGGGTTCAAGAAATCTCCTTGACGTGACCAGTCGAACTGTGCATAAGAAGTTACCTAAAAATTCGGAGAAAATGCCGCATGTTTAACTCCTTATGTTACTTCCCACCACGTGTTTTTTACAGTTGGTTTATTGTGATCGGACAGAAAAGTAAAATCTGTGAAAGCGTAGAGTAAAGAATAAAGAAGAGAGAGATTTTAAATCTAGTTGGAGTATTGGATGCGTTTTAAATCACCAAAAGACTATTATTCGATATTTCGTGTGTTCTTTGAGATTCTAACGTCTAAGTGATTCCATTCCTAATTAATTGACTATGAAGACAGCTTGGTTTTCTTTGCTTTTTAGCTTGTCCGCGGGTCTCCCGCTATTTAACTATCATTATTTGCTCATGCGTCTCTTCAGGAGAGCAATCTTAGCTGTTCAGTACTCAGGACACTGCCTTCTCTCATTCTGTTGAGACCTGGCCAGTGAAGTAGAACATTGAATGGACTCGAGAGAACGCAGAATAGAAAGTTAAGCGAGATGGAACATTAAATTTTCAGTTTTCATCTTTTGAGCCAAATTGTGTTCTGACTCGATTGTTGTGCACATTGGGAAGTACAAAATGAAAGAAATGCAGATGATTGTCGTGTTCGCCTACCATTAGTTCATCTATATGGAATTTACTTTCATATTTTAGGGCGTTATTATTTTCATTTTTTTAAATTTATTAAACTGTGAAAATAGTTAACATTGGTTTTTGTTTCTAGTAACTTCTACGCAATTTCTTTTTATGGGTCGGAAGCTTGCATATTTAAAATGGTTTTCTTTTCGATGTGTAAAATTCCCACACGTGATACGTCCTGACCAACTTGCTTTTGTGTTTGACATGCTAAGCCAAGCTGTATTATAGTTTGCACCTCACCATCAATTACATTTTATCAAAGAGTGCATTGAACGGTGACAGCGCCGCTGCCCCTCCGTGCCTTGGCGAAAGCAGTCGTCTTTCAGGATCACGACATCGCCTTCGCGTGAAAAGCGAAGCTCACCGGAGTGGTTGTTGTGTGTTGCAGGACCCCCTGGCAGGCAAGAGCGACGCGTTCGCGGTGTACCACGAGAAGTTTTTAAGCAGTTCCAACCCTGACGCGTGGAGGGGCCCGGAACTTCTGAACTCGGCAACTTCAGACAACGCGACAGACGACAGAATGTAAGTAGAGCTTACGCGAGCTTACGGCGGAGGGAAAGAGAGCGGCGGCAAGAGGGCCGCTCTTGCCGCGCGTGGCGCCTGAGAAAAATCGCCCACGGCACGAAAGCGCCGAGGGTTGGAGTTTTCGTGTCTTCTTCAATTTGCTGAATGCTCTGCGAAATGGAGTTGGGTAATACTTATTATCTTCTGATTTTCTTGCTCCTTTTTTTTTCTGCTCCTGAAAAGCTACTTCCTGACGTGTGATATCTGCCAGAGCACGAAGTGAAAAATTAACCCGACTTTCCTCTGTTTCATTAAGTATTCATTCGTGGTGTTCATTTAGTAATTAATCGACGTCGCTTGACTGGCACTTTAATAAATCAAGCACCCGCCTTCGAAATGCTAAGTATCTGGTCTTCTAATGTAATTAAATGGACGTTATCGATAATGGAGCGTCCATCATCTTTTTCATCTTCTTTAAGTGCCTGGCTTCAGAAAGCGTGTTTGAACTTATACATAATGTTCAGGATTCTTTTGTGGATTTTCTTGGACTAAAAAGAGAAGATAATTGGTGGGCTTTATTGAATGGCTTTTTGCGCATCGTAGACGCTGACCTAGAAGCGAGAAAGCTGATTAATGAAAGGGATTATGAAACACACTTGCAAGAGTATTCAAACGGAATTTGGATCTGGTAGAAAGTGTCATTTGTATAAGTTTTATTTCGAAATTGAATTTAATTTCTACCACTGCACCATGTAATGGCGCAATTAGATTAAACAGGTTTGACACTATTGCACGAGTAATTGCAGAAACAATATTTCACAATTTCATTACACGTTATTGGAAACGCATTGATGGAGCGAATAAAAAAATTAGGGGTAAATGCAAAACCCTTTACGGTAAATGGAAATAGAGTTGAGTATGAAGATTGAAACACTGATTATAATCATAAAAATGTCGATATCCATTTGACTCATTGCATTTGACTTGACATGTTGGTTACTTATAGATTTTGTAACGGATTTCGCTTATAGACCATTCTTCCATCAAGGAGTAAAGAGAAAGACTTATTGATCATTTTACTTCTCCATTCTAGGACGTTGTTGGATTTTTCTCATTCTTCAGAAGATGAAATTGATTATTGTGAACGCTTCGTTCAACATTAATAGAGAAGTATTTGTGATGAAGGTTGAAGGTTTCCTAACTATTCAGAAGAGACTATCCAATATTATTCAGGCACAAATTTATGGGTAGGAAGAGGAATTGAATGCCCTAAAAATCTTGAAATATGCTTTTAAAAATATACATTTATTACCTAAAGATTCTCAAATATGCACTTTAATATGCAGTTAAAATTAAAAATACTTCATTTCCTGCATTAACATTTCTTTATGAAATTCAGGAGAAGCGTACTTGGAATGAAAATATATATTTTTGTGCGAACAATATAATCTAACTTACTTCACGGGAGAAATAATTAAAGTAAATATTCACTTTAGTGAAGTACATTGTATGTCTTGTTGCATTTCTTCTGCCTGGTTAAAAATATATCAAGAAATTTTCTGCATTTGCACAAGTATTTTATCATCTCTAGAAAAGAAAAAGAAACGCAAACTGACAAGCTCTTTGTAGTGGATGGACGCTCACAAATAAATAGATCGTATGAAAAATTGAAACGTTTTAGAGATAAGTCTCTATTTTAACGAAACATGCAAAATACGCCCTTATAATTGCACGAATGTGTACTAGAAGGAAAAATCGGCCAAATATGCACTGACATATTAATCTATAAAGTATTCAATTTTAACCAAACGTCAAAAAATTTCACTTCGCTTGTACCCTGAAGCAACGAACAAAAATATGCAAAATCATAGAAATCCACTCCATATTCATGAGCATATACCATAGTTAGTCAGTAAAATATAAAAGTCGTGCTTCAACAGAAATTCCTACTTGGGAAAAATTACAAAGTAGATTTAAATAAAGTGTAATATGGCGTTAACAGAAAACGTCCTAAACGATGAAGCAGTAAGTACTTATCTAAACAAAAATACATGCAAAAAACAATGCCGTCAGTGAGCTATTAGCTATGAAGTGAGTTGTGGAGACAGACGTTGACGCACGGTAACACGTATTGGTATGCGACTGTTAACATTATAATAGCTATGTGGAAATATATGATTTTTGTGGCCATTGGATCAAAAATGCATAATAAAACAATAAAAATATAATAGTAAAATTTAATAAGTGATTACTTTATATAGAACATTAAGTATCAGACTGATTTGCGTAATTGAGGGTCTTTTTCTCCTCTTTCTTTAAAATTCGAGCGAAACATAAGAGTGTTATTAATTGATGTTGCTCGTAAAGGTATGATTAGGAACTTTAGGAGTTGCTAACTCGTGTGTATGTCAATCACATTCTCATTGTAATTGGTTGAACATTCTTATGTTCCTTTTTTTATCATGTTAGTGGATACTCTATTCCCGAGAAGTTGATTGGATTACGATCATTTTGTTAAATTACATTTGTCATTTGCATTAATAGTGAATACATTATCAAGTAATTTTCTGTTCTGGCGCATTTGCGATTTTCCTTGTTTAATCCATAATATGCGAAAACGTGAACCTGATAGGAGAGTAATATACATTACTATCACTACCCGCCCACTTCACTGCAAATAGATTTCCAACTAACCGTTTAAAGAGAAATACACATTTCAAGTGGATATCATTGTACAGACATGTTTTTTCTTCTAAAATACGAGAAAATCTGACCGCTCCTAAGAAAGATTCACCGTGAAAAAAATTTAGTCTAGAATAACATCTATTGATAGGAATTATCATTATTCCTATAATTCACTTCTAGATATGTTATGAGTCGCTTGATTGTAATGTCTATTCCGTGTTGCAACCAGCTTCTTACGGAGTAGATCTAGAGACGATCTGTACTTATACGCCCCACATTCGGCTGATCTCTATTTCAAAACTCTTGTATTCAAGAAGTTTCCCTGCCCCTCGTTCACGACGTTTTAATCGCTTAGCACAGCAACATATAGTAGAACGCACAACTTTTTTCTCCAAAGTCCGGATAACAATATCCGGTTTGTTTGCCGCTATCGTGCGATCAGTTTGAATTTGTTGGTCGTACATTGCACACAGTCCAACAGACGTCACCAGTTTCGGTGAGTGTTCGTAACACTTGGAGCATGTATTTGGATCTTCGAGGACGGTACAGACCTGCCAGTGAATGTAACTACCCACCCTGTCTTGTCTTTTCAAGTATTCGGTCTTTGTAAGAATTGGACAAGCAGAGACAATATGCTCAATGGTTTCTACTTGTTCCTGGCAAATGCGGCATCCAACATCTTGGGAAATTTTGAGAACCGCTTTATCATAATGTGTTCTCAAGGCCTGATCTTGGGCAGCTATTACAAGTGCTTCCGATTCTGTCTTCATTCTTCCCCTTTTAAGCCGTATAAAATGATTCATCTTTACTGATCTGTACCTTGTGCATTCTTTTTAAAAATGTCCGTGGAATGGTTTGTCTCTCCTCGATTTCTTTAACATTTTTTGTCTCACATTTCATGTTAAGTAGTATGAGAAGTTCAGTGTCTCTGCGTGCCTTGCACAGTCTTGTTCGCAAAGCTTTTTACTTCACATCAATGCCCCTTTTTCCTATTCTTCCGACAGATTTCATGACCTGCCTTATCAATAGGTCATCTTGATGGCTGACTACATACTTTTCCAATCCGACTGTTGCATAGGAGGCTTCAATTTGTTCGAGGCCTCTTCCTCCTTTCTTAAGTGACACATGAAGTTTATGTGCATCAGCTCGAGGGTGGGTGGCATGATGCATTGTACGTAGTTTTCTAGTGTTTCGATCCATGATTCGAATTCTTGCTCAGTCCACTCCACTAGTCCGAAACTGTATTCGTCTACAGGCACCGCCAAAGTACCTATTGCTGATATTTTATTCTTGTAGTTCAGAGCGGCCTGCAGGACAAGTCTCACTCTTGTGTAATACTCCCTGCGAATTCTCTCTTTCATTGTGTTGTTCGAGATGGTCTCACATTCTTCAATGCCCAGATATTTGAAAGTTTTAGGTGGCTCAAGATCTTGAATCGCAGTGTGCATATCAACTTCAATGTTCTCTGACGTTGTCATTTTGCCTCTCTTTAAGTTTATTTATGCACACTTGTCAAGACCAAACTTCATGCTGATGTCGTTGCTAAAATCACTGATGACAGCATTTGGAAGAGAATCGCTTCATTCGTTGCAAAGAACTTTAAGATCACCCATGTGAAACTGTCTAGATAGTGGGATCTAACTAATGCAAAAGAGCAAAGGAGATGCAAATCTCCTTGAAAAATTCCCTTGTTAATCTGAATACTTCTGGTTTCTAGTACTTCCTTTCCGCTTTTTATCAGTAATCTGGTACTCCACGGCTTCAGACTAGCCTTACAAAACTCAATTAGTGTCAAAGAATACAAAAAAAACTTTTACAATTTCACAAAACTCTTGCAGTGTTGCGAAACACAAAATTAAAAGCACACACTGACCAAGCGATGCAACCTGACTAACACAGCAAGCAAAAACCAAATGAATGTAACATTGAAAGGTTACGAGGCACACATGGCTGGGTTGTCGAACCACACCACTGTCACAGCACCACCGCTCCTACAACTCACACCGCTGTCTAGTAGAGGGTCTCAAATGCAGAAAGCGTGAAAAATGCCCTTCACCGCCGTGGATGCTTCATGCTCCCGGTCCACCATAGCTCCTTCCGCTTGGCCCACACTCCACCAGCTGTGTCGCCCGCTGTCCGCTCGTGTTCTGGCGCTGCCCCGGGTTCCGACCCCGGGCAGGGCGCAGAGGGGCGGGCAGCCGGCTAGCTGGCGGCGGGGGGCGGACGTAGGCGGGGGGAGAGATACGGGCGCGACGGCGCGATGGTGTTGGTGGCGGCGGTGACGGTGGTGATGTAGTGACGTCACCGGTGTCGGCGGCGAGGGTAGCTGATTGCAACCTGGCAGGGCGGCGGAAGAACTGTCACATGCATCAAGGCGCGGGGAAACAATGATTTAATTAATGTCTTCATTCCATTTCATTGATTGGTTGATTGATTGATGATCGATTGATTTTTTTAAGTGGGACGCGCGAATTTTGGAATTGGCGCCCCCATGACACCCTGGTCTAGCATGGAACTCCCATAATTTAGCGGGAAGTACCCCAAAGAGTGCCCAGGTGGGCGGAAGTCGCAGGAACTTGTCCGCGCCGACCAAAATGTGCTAACAATTAGTCTAGGATGAAATCGATAGATTTCCTGGGTCGTCAAAATTCAATCATGTGGTAATTTCATCAATCCTTCTGGTAATCAATCCAAGCCATGCTTAAATTACGCTTTCGTTTCCTTACACCATTCAAGATGACTTTCAATATTAAGATTTCCTTATAGCCATAGGAACCTTTACGATATTATTTCTGTTCAACTGGCAACAGGTGGTTCTTCTCTAGGTGTTTGTGCATTTTGTTAGCTATGGGTGCACTTATAATTTTGTACAGTACTGGTAGACAAGTGATTGCCCTGTAGTTCTGAGCCAAAGAACTGTCTCTCGCTTTGGCTAGCAAATAAGTGATGCCGCGTATTAGCCATTCCGGGAGTTCCTTTGGGTTTTCTAAACTTTTATGAACAGCCTTTGCTAGATGAGAATGTAATGCTGTTAATTTCTTAATCCAATAAATCTGGATCTTATCAATCCCGTGGGGTTTCTAGTTTCTTATGTTCTTCATTGCTTGGAAGAGGTCCTCTTCCGCGAATTCGTGAACAGGTTTCAGTTTCCACGAGTCCATCGGCAGCATCAACTTGGATTGGAGCCGAGATGTGTCTTTGTTGTAAGATCTTTCTTCTCACATTTGAAATGTTTCGTCGTCATCTTTTGAAGGAAGGGTAGCATTGCTATTCGGTTTTTGAGTCAGATTGCATAAAATATTTTCGCGTCGTTTCAAACAACCTATTGTGTACACAGAAATCTTCTCGACGTTTGTAATTCGTTGAGCCCATTTGTGGATTTTCTCTTTTAGCTTCTCGGCTATCATTAGCCTTCTTGTGTCATTTCCAATTTGGTATTTTTGTTCAACATGGAGTATTTTTGTTGAACTTTCGAGGTGTGAGTAGTTTAGATGATGCCTCAGCTAAGAGTGTTTCACGCCGTGTGTCGAGTTGTTGTTGTTGTTGTTATTATCTTATATATTATTTCTCAAAGGGCTGTTTGGTCTTTTCAATAAATTGGGCGACATACGAAACCGATCTGTATAAAGAAGCAATGGATTGAAAAATCGTGTTTCTTTTCACCTGCACATGGGACATTCGTATTGAAAAAGGGCGTTAAAAATACCTAAATATTAAAAAAAGTAGTAATTCGGGATCTGTAATATCTGATTGCCGCGCGATCTATCGGAAGAAAATTACACTCGGACGGTGGCGGGAAATGCAATCTCAAGCATTTTTGTTTGTTTCAATTTAGTGTAGGTTGTGTAAGCACGTGAACGTGATTTTCTACATTGAATAGAAATCTTGAAATATGAGAGGTTAGTGATCTTAATGAGGTTAGGTCGTTTATAATGCTGGAATACAAAAAAAGAATTTAAGCAGAAAACAGTTTGGTTATTTGACTAACCGTGCGATTTAATCGCACGGGTTCTCACTAGTTATTATTATTATTCAAAATATCACGATCGGCCGGAGTTTCCTGATATAATTCAAGGACCGAACGTCAGCACACATAGCGAGACAGATGGTGAGAAGTTCTTCACCCAGTGCACTCAGGTCAGTCAGTGCTTCAATGACTAAGAGAGAGAACCTTGCGCTCAATATTGGTGGTTGCCAGCAGCACGGCCTTCTGCATGGTTCTGAAGTGCCACTCATTTAGATGGAGTTTCTCTTTCACAATCCTCCTATCTTCAGCAACAAGTCCATTTGATGAAGTAACTATGGGCGCAATATCTACCTATATTAGTTTGTAAAAGTTTTTCAGTTCAATTGAGAGTGGCTGGTATTTTCTTTTCTGCAATTATTGACAGCAGATTATGTTCTAATGGGGCTGCGATATCAATTATTATTGCCGTGCGAATAGTTTTGTCGAAACGACAATATCAGGCTTATTTACTTCAATTGTTTTATCTGTAACAATTACAGTATTCCCCAAGATTTTTGTTCTCTCATTAGACAAAACTTGCTCCGGTAGATATTTGTAATAAGATAAGCTTTCGTTTATCAGGTCCTATCTTTTGGCAAGAGCTTGGTGGATGATTTTTGCTACATTATTGTGGCGTAAATAATCTTTGTGCCAACTGAGAGCATCCACTACAGATGTGTTGAATAGATTCGGTGGCCTTCTTGCACAGGCGACACATGTCACTCATGTTCTCTTTCATGATATATCGTCTGTAGTTATTAGTGATTACTACCTGATCTGGAATGGCCAGCACAAATCCTTCCGTCTCGCCAAAAAGCCCAGTGGTTCTCAACCATTCAGTCGATCTCTTCATATCAATGGAGTTACTTCGAAGCGCAGTTGCAACATGCCATGGAGTTCCTTTGATTTCCACTGCTCAATTCGGTCCTCAGATTTAGGAAAAATTGGATTGTGGTTATCTTGGAGCAACTTCAGAGGTGTATAGCCGTGATCTTGTGCACAGATGGCCGTCATGGATTTGTTGTTAATGAAATAATGGGTGATATGAATAAAAATGAGCTATTACTTCTTTCTCGAATTTTCAAAGCAATTGCTTCAACCAGTATGAATAAAAGACGTGAGTAATTGCTCTTATTTTGAGCAATTTCTCCATTGACGAGTAACTACTCGGCCGAGGAGCAATTGCTCATTTTTCGTATGAATAAAATGGATAACTTGCTTCTAGAATGAAGCAGTTACTTCGAATTTTCGGAGCAACCACTGTAGGTGACTCAAATCGTATTGAATGGATACAAAAGAGGTTATACACGACTTTGTGAGCTGGTTGTAAGGTTTTAGGTAATGAGTGACTGCATGATGGAAGATTTCCTAAGATTTCGCCAACTATGCACGGCAACTGTACCACTTAACACGGTCGACATCAACAGGAACAAGCACGCGTCGCCATGATGGAAAGGCCACGCGCGACGCACCTTGCACGACACGCGGTAAAGTAGACAAACAAAACAGACGAAAATCGACCAATCACAACAAATCAGTTAGTGAGCAATTACTTAGAGAGAGAAGCATATGAATATATGAATAAAATGTTTGAATATGAATATATTCAAAAAGTTTCGCAAAACTTTTTATTCATATGAAAAGAAGCAATTGCTAATGAGAAGTAGTTGTTCCTACTTGTACTCGTGAGCAATTGCTTTCAAGTACTTACACATTTTTTTTATTCATGTCACCCAATGTCTGAGCTGTTTTTCTTGCTGGCGGCACACGACTTCAAGACTTTACAATCCACGGCCTCCATTATGTCTTGAAAGATATAGCCTTTAGGTGGAACTTCGAGGATGATGCATCCGATTTTTTGTTAGAAGTGTTCTGACTTTTCTATCGAAAGCTTGTAAAGATGTCTCGGACCACTTGGCAACTCCAAACGTATGCGATGCTGCAGAAAGAGACCAGGTGTTAATTCCTGTAAATTTGTTTCTCGAATTAATACAGGACTTGCAGATTTTTGCTACACGAAAAAGAACCTTTCTTTCCACTTGTTTTCTAATTTTTTTCATCTGCAGTTCCTAAGAGCTGCTGGAGGTCGAGTTACTTATATTCATCTCCATTGATGAGTTCTTGAATTCTCAAATCTTCCGTCAGATGAGGTTCATTTTCTCTATTCTGGACATGACCTCTCTTCACGTGAACAACAGCTCACTTCTCCAAATCAAGATACATACAAAAAGATCTGCTGAAGCTTTCAACAAGTGTCAGCATACTGCGAAGTTGTTCTGGTCCTTTAGCATAGAGCTTGAGATCATCCATATGTAATTGGTGGGAAATGATCTTGGGGTCCTTCAAAGCATATCCATAGCCGGAGGCATGCTGCATCCTACTCAAAGGGTTCAATGATAAGCAAAACTAGAGCGAACTTAAGCTATCTCTCTGAAAAATGCCTCTTCAAATTCCCAAAGAATCTGTCTGGTAACTTAGTGTCCCTCTCATAACATGAAGTGTTGTTCGCCAGCTGTTCATACACGTTCTAAGAAATTTAATGATAGAGGGGTGAACCTTCTAGAGTTGAAGAGTTCGCTGCAGCCAAGAATGAGGAATGGAATCAAATGCCTTTCGGAAATTAATCCATCCTACAGACAAATTATGCATTTTCTTTTTAACGTTCTTGGATATAATATTATCTATTATCAATTATTCTTTGCATCGATATCCCTTCCTACAACCAACCTGTTCGTGCAAAAGCAGCTCATTTTCGTTCAGATGTTCGTCGAGTTAGGTGGCAATAATGGAGGTGAGATCTTTATCAATATTTTAGGTAGACATGTAGTGGGGCAAGGCGCATTTCCACCTTTCGGTAACGTAAATGTCACGCCCAAGGTACAAAATTCTGGCAGCATAGATGTACCATGCAAAATGTTTTGAAATTGACTCGTCAATATACCATGAATGCAAGTCAGATATTTCCACCAAAAATTAAGTATTCCATCTACACCTGGAGCTTTCCAATTGTGGGTTCTTTTTATAGATCTTTTTACATCCTCTCTTGAAATCACAACTCCATTCATTTCCGGGATATTGTGACAAGCTTCTTCTTCCTGTCGTATCCAGTATGCTTCATCAAAATGTTGCTTTGGCGTGGACGAAATCTTGAGACCAATAGTTCATGGCAGAAGCACTTGGAGGGTTTATGTCATTGTCATTGGCATCTCTCAACTCTAGATATCTATAAAAGCCATTTTCATTGTTAGAAAATAGGGAATTTTCTTTCTTGTGTCGCGCAGCTTCATTATAGCTTCGTATTCTTGTCCCCATGAGCTACTATTCTTTGTCTTAATCTCTCGTCTTCAACCTTTAGTCTACTTTCCAGGTCTTTCTGTGTTCTTTTTATTTTCAGTCTTCTGAGAATTGATCAAATAGTTGCGCGAACCTTCTTTGAAATCCCTCGTTTGTCTCTGAAATATTCAACAATATGCGAAATATCTCGTCTAGCTTGGGCAATTTGATTTTCTGTTTTTTCAACCATGCCGGTAGCTTTTGTCTTTCACTAGGCTTCTTATCAAGCGAAGTACCTTTTCTCACTCGTACTTTGTAACCTAGGTGTTAACAGGTAGCAATTGCAGCGCAGTGAACCAGTCCGGCTACATCATCAAGAGAAGAAGCTTCTGAGATGTTTGGGGCAATAATTTTGCCAACAATCTCATAGAAATTAGTGCTGCACTTCAGTTTTGGTATTTTTGGTCTTAGATCTAGTGATATTCCTTGGTAGTGAACCTTTGTTACCTTATAAATATCTTTAAGAGATTTGTCCACCATTTCGTTGTCGAGTGGAGGGATGGAAACCACAACGTGTTTTTCGTTCTCGTGTACCCTTGGTTCATTTTCATTTTCGTTAACTTGCAGCTCCAGGACTACCTCACGTGTTTTTCTAGCTTCACTACCTCCTTCAGAAGATTTAGCTCTGCATCTGATAAAAACTTTTCTTCTTCTGATGGAGTTAAGTTGGGTGCACACACGTTGCTCATTTAGAGCGCTTTCCGGATAGATCTTTCTCCATTCAGTTAGGAGTCTTCTCCTGAAGCCCTCACATTCCGTCTCGTTTTTTGTGCTTCTGTAGTATGCACGCATGACAGACATATTTAATTCTCTGGTCCATTGCTTGCGTTGACTCAGATTCTCTTGAGCAGTGAGGGATCCCCTTGGGTTCACCAAACTTCTACCAGGTACGGCATATTGCGACACGATATCGAGAGTTGCGGTAGCCCTAGATGGAGCGGCGCCACGCCCCCTTAGTTGTTCCGGGGGTTCACCGCTTTCCACCAGCACAGGTAACAGATTTCTCACGGCTGCCCCGGTGCTAGAAACAGCTGCGCGGCCTTGCGAGGGCCAGTCGCCAGCGTGACTTTTTCTTAAAGTACTACTCGTCTGTTTTATCTGGGGGGGCAGTACTGGATAACTGAGGAAGATCTGCTACCCAAGCAGTTTTTTGGAGGGATCTGACAACCCTCAGATTTTGAAGATAAACTCGTCCGCCTTCTTTGCCGTTGAGATTTGATCTTCCGCCATCGAAGCCGTTGGTCATCTTCACCTGTAACCCTAGGCAGGTCACCTTGCTAGGTACTGACAGCCGGAGCCAGCCGACCCTAGTTTTTTTTATAGAGGTATACTCCTCTTCAAAGTTTAAGGAAGGAACGAAGGACATAATTATTTAGGATAAGTACCAGGGGCGTCGCAGTCCACCCGTTGGCTCCTGGGGAGGGGAAGGGTTGTATGACACGAAATTATTAAATATTATTATTATTGAGTTTCTTAAGATTTGTATCTCGAGAGGACTTCATTTAATATCTTTTTCACAGAAATAGTTTTGCTGTAAAATATAAACAAATTTTGGCACTCGGGTCGATAATATTCAGTCAGGTATCCTCCCGAGATTACACTGCTGACTGACGGGTTGCATACCTTGCAGAGAACGTCAATACTCAACTGCTGAATCCATGGTTGTCGTCGCTCATTGACAGCCGACCATCAAATGATGTGATAAGATCCTAAGTGAGACCATGATTGGCAAAAAATTTTTAAACTATGAAAATCGGTTGAGTCTTATAGGAAGAGTTACCCGTCAAACGTTTCATTTTTATATATTAAATAAAACATGTAGAGTTTAATGATACAGCTAATTTTCCTTGTGACTATTTGCGTTTTCTCAGTTTTTATTTAATCCATAAGCATTGAAGAGCTTTCTCTGCAAGAAAGTAAAAGAACATATTAATAAGGGTATTCAGCTGAAAGATGAAAAAGAAACCAGTTTCTGCAATAAAAAGTTCCAAATGAGCACACGCTAAAATGCGCGTCAGAGAGCATTTAAAAAACCCGTTAACTCCTCGAGTTCGATTGGTCTCTCCCATGTAATTCGTTTCATTCAAATGACGTCTACCGCGTAATAGATTCATTTGAATGACCGGCGACGGGTAATTGTCGCATAACAGTGTTACGATCGTTTCACGCCTCGTAATGGTGGTTATAGGCAAATAATGATCGTGACCGCCAACTGCTGAAACACTGAACAATCTCAATACATTCCATCCTCAACAACTGCATGGGCCACCGACTTGCTATCGATGCTGCATCTATCGGCTAGTAGCACCCTTTCCCCCGAGCAGCGCAGAATCACACAGTGTTAGTGCAAGTATTATTGGTGTTTGTTTTCGGCGAGCCTGTGTACTTTGATACGCCCCACTCAACCATCATGCGAATAATTGAATCAGCATCGTCCTCTCATCAGCCCATTCGCGCGCGGCGAAACGAGGCGAGGCGCCGTGCCTTAATGCAGACGTAAACAGTGTCCGCGTGGCGTGGCGTCGGTCGACTTGACTTGGCTGTCGGCTGTTGCAGGGCGTGGGCGCTGGGTGCGGGCGCGCGCGCGCGGTCGCGGTCGCCGCCGCCGCCGTCGCAGTCGCCCTCGCCGCCGCCGCCCGCCGCCTTCCTACGCGGCGCCGGCCAGCCCTCCCAGCGCCTGCGGGTCGGGTCGCCGCACAAGGTAAGCGCGCGCAAAGCCTTCGGCTCCTCTATGCGCCTATGGATGTATGTGTGCATTACGCATGCACACCTGATGTGTTACCGTATATGATGTTTTACCGTAAACCAATTTTCTGGTATCAAAGACCCACTTCAATGTGGATTCTAAAGTAAGAATTATCCACTTTTCGGTGTCAAGGACCAAATAGTATTTTCATCTGCCGAAAGATTGCCGCTGAAGCATTACATAACTCTCTATACTACGGAAGTAGTTTGCGAGAAACAATAACACTTATACACTGTATTGTACCTTCTGTATGTTTCGTTTATCGCTTAAAACAAGTAACATCAGTCTCACATTACCACTCTAAGTTCAAAATACTTTCTAAGATGAATAACGCAGTCTGGAGACCACAGTTGAGCGTAGACCGAGAGGTCCGAGGTCTTCGGAAGCCGATTTCTGGCTGCAGCTCAATAGTTGGTACGAAGCTGACTGCCGCCGCAAATTCTAGAGCCAGGCTGCCGCCCGTTTCGGTGGATCGATCAATTACCGTCAGACGGCCTAGCAGTGCCCTTAACCAACGAGCCGAGACTGTTTGCGATTTTTCTTACCCCACTCTTTCCCCAGTCCCGCCCAAGGGCCGAAAATGTGCTTCTCATAAGTCTATTTGCTCACAAGGCAACTCCGTGATCTAGAAAATTTCCGGCGGATGTCGACAGGACGAGATGCATCGATAGGGAACTGCAAGCCCCCACCCCCACCCACAAACACGAGAGAGAGAGAGAGCTGCGCGTTGTAAACGAGTGCTCTCTGCTAACAGCAAGAGAGTTCATAGATACATCATATGCATCATGTTTTCAATGAAAAATCTCACCTTAGACTGGATATTTTCCAAGTGAATATTTCAAAACAATTCTGTATAATTTGTAGATTTTATAAACAGCGCAGTCTTGTAAAAAGATGAAATGATCTTGCAAAAATTACTATAACGTACTTCTGTATCATGAAATGGATTGCAATGACGATTTTCAAATAAGATAATAATCATTACAGCAATTATTACCTCATTTGCAGCACTATTTTCACCAATTCCTTTTCGAGACTACTATTTATTGGTACTTTTGATCCTCGTGAGATACTTTTTATCTTTCTTTAATCACAGTGATGTCGTACTCTATGGCGATGCCGTATTTCTATTGTGCGTTATGAGTAGACCTCGGATTTTAGGACAATTGCCTATTTAGTTCCTTTAGGATGTTGAAAATAATTGCAAATATTTACGAATCATGAGAAAATAGATCTACTAAAAACATCTAGTAGAGCCTCAAATGTGCTGTAAGGGTAGGTGATGCCTGTTTTAATACGTTTTTGACTAAAACAAGCGATTTTAAAGAACTTTTTTTTTAAAAAAATTGCAATTTAGAACGAGGTTTTTGTGTTCTTTAATGTTCTAAACTTAATATTTTCGTTCTACCATTAGGAAAGAGAAAAATTTAAAAATGTAAAAAAAAATGTACTTTGGGCGACGATAGATGGCAGCTGGCAAGAGTATGTGGCAATTCCGAATAGCTAGCTTAAACCCAAGGAAATAGAAAACTAATACGAGAAAATCTGTGCCATTTTTTAGCACCATTAGTTTCGTTATAACGGCCCGGCAACAAATTTTTTCTGCCAAAAATTCGCCATTTTTTCGCGCAGCATTACGGAACTTTCCCTACACTACATATATTATCCTCCAAATTTAACGCTCCAAATTAACGCTTATTAAACGCTCCAAATTTTTTCTTTCAATTTCTTGTAAGTATAGAGTAAAATACACTTATTAAGGGGGCATAGGTCGGATTTTCACAGTTAACTCTGAATTTTTGAAAATGGCAAAAGTTTGAAATTTCTTCGGTCTCTTTTTACAACTACAAAATTAAAGATAGTGATTTTTCCTGCAAATAAAATTTGTTCTCAATAGTGAGTTCTTTCATTGAGGTATTGTACATTTTTTGGCAATTTTAGTAGTTTTCGCGCAATATTGCGTGCAATACAAGCAATTTTAAAAAAATACAAGTTTTTTTCAAAAATGGCTCCAAATTTTTTGTTTAAACTTTTGGTAAAGTGTGCCTAATGTATTCTGAGATGACATAAACGCCATATTGTTCTATTCTTTTGTTTTTCAAAAATTACAAATATGTATAGTTTTTTTCTTCTCTCACGTCGTTATTATTTACATTGATGGCGATTTGTTCACATTATTAAATTTATCAGTACTAGTGCTTGAAATAATGTCATAAAGTTTCTCGAAAACTCAACCTTTTTCTGTGAAAGCTAGCTCAAAATTCCGCATTTTCAGAAACGCTCTAACACCATTTTCTCAAAAATGGCCTCAGATTGTTTCTTCAGAGTTTTCTAATGAATAGTGCAAAATGCACTATTTAATATTACATTAAGTTCATTTTGGGGTATTTTTGTTTTTTCAAAAATTGCACAAATGTAATTTTTTTAAGATCTCTCACAATGTTAATATGCACATTGCCTTGTGAACCCTATTGTATTTGTAAGTTAAAGTGCTTCAAATGACTTTTTCGAAATCACAGAAGATTTCTGTGGAAAAGAGCTTCAATTTTCATATTTACAGTATCGTTTAAACGCCATTTTCCTAAAAACGGCTCCTAATTTTTAAAAGAAAATCGCCATTTAGGACGAGGTTTTACTGTTTTTTTAATATTCTTAAAATAATATTTCAGTTCTACTATTATGAAACCCAAAAATTAAGAAAATGTCAAAAAATATACTTTGGGCGGCGATGGATGGCAGCTGACAAGAGTATGTGTCAAGTTCGAATAGCTAGCCGAGACAAAAGTAAATAGAAAACTAATAGGGGAAAGTATCTGACATTCTGCAGCTCCACTAGTTTTAACTGATGTCTTCTTATGTTCTTCGAAATTAGTGTTCCATTAAAATGTTAGTTGGGGGCCAAGCCTTACTAAGCTTAGTAAGGATCCAAGAGATATGAACCACAAAGTTATTAATTATATATTTAATATCCAGACATCACATGTTTTGGGAATCTTAGACCATCTTTAGTGGCACCAAATGTTTGGCGTTATTTTCTGAAAAAGATAGGTATGATACTAGTGATGTAATGTTCTTTTGCACATTACTTGTGTTTTACCTTAAAGCATACTTACGTAACAGAGTCAAATCAGGTTTCCAGAGAGGGGCAAACGGAGATTTCTGTTGTAAAAAAAATTCGGATGCTCGCCGTTTTCTGTTACCGTCCGGGTTTCCTTTCTTCATCTCTTTCCATTTCCCCTTTGTGAATTTCGGATATTCGTCGGATTTTCCGGCTTCATATGTATGTGATTCTCGGAGCGTGCGTAATCGTTGACGCAAAAAATCCCGCCTTTCAGTCCATGTTGAATCGAAGCAGTGAGGCCAAATACTGTGGCATTTCGAAAACTTGATTACCATGCGTGTGCGTGGAATGAATGATTCATTTTGGTTACTGACAAAGGGATCTCGGGAAAAGAGGACAGATGAAATCGCAGAGTTTATGTAACTAGGTGCGTGTGTGTTTGTGAACGAGCATGCGGGCCTTTCAATTTTGCTGTGGGAGCGTGGATCGATGGGCTGTATTTTCCATGGGGGATATCTGTTATTTTCAAGGCAGGGCCGCCCCAAGTCCGTAAAATGGGATCGAACACCGCCCGTTTCCATTCAGCGGGCTCCAAGTTATTGCGAATATTTGAAGCTACTGACCGGTCAGTCTGTCACCTCAATATCCCGTCTAAATTAAAAACTGCCGTTCGATGCACGCTTGTTATGGTCGCATCCCGGATATTGTTGTCACCTCGTGTCCATCCCTGCAAATCAGTTTTCATTACTACGCCTCGCGAATATGTGCAGGTTAAAAGCGTATATGAATTTTGATCGTGTTCTTCGAATGCAGCTGTGAACCATTAATCTGTGCCCTACATTTACGAGTAGGGAGTTGAAACGAACTACCAATGCATACAAATAAGATCTTGATGTGGGTTGATAAATGGCGTGCTATTTCAGCCATCCCACCAAGAAGGAAATTGTTGTTTCAATATTCCGTGTATGTTCTGTTTTTATCGAATGCTAGGAGTATTCTTTTAGCTTTTTAAGCATAATTTCTTTTGCATAGCCTCATTCTATTTCTTCCTTTATTCCGCTGACAACGCTGAAGAAATTATTTTAAATTGTTTTTACAAAATTCTTTTGTCTATAGAGTCCAGTGCGTTGCCAAATATTGTAAATAAGCTAACAAAGTATGTTCGAAGATATAAATATGTCAATGCTTTAATCCTCTTTTAATCTACAATTGCTGTGCAATAGAATTTCTACTCCCTGATTCCGATTTTAAAAAATCTAAACGTTTCGTATTTCTATTAGCGTAAGGCAGAAGCGTGGTTTCTCAGTATGCTTGTAATTCCTAAACGAGTGGGAAATGTGTGTTTTGCCACAAGTTCTTAGTTGTTAAAAATAATCTTATCATCACCGAAATTTAAGACAGCCGCGGTACTGTCGTATGTACGTAGGTCGTTCCGAAAGTAATGCTTCCTATTTATTTGTATGACAACTACAGTAAATAAAAAAACAAACTTAATACAATGTCTTGGAACAGAGTTTTTTGAACACGAAACAATTTTTCAATATAGTCCCCCTTTTTTTTCTACACATTTTATTAACCGATGAACAAGAGCCTGCATGCCACGCTGGTAAAAGTCTGTACCAGCCGAGTTGACCTGTACAGGGAATTCTTATGGTGTCTTTCGATGGTTTGTCGTTTCATTTCTGGCTCATAATGGTGACATCATGTCTCGTAATCAGTGATTATTCGATCCAGAAAACCGTCACCTTCAGCTTCGTATTGGGTCGAAACCTTCTCAAAACGTTCCTTTCGTTGGTGTTGGTGTTCATGTGTGAGTAATCGCGGGACAAACCTTTCGCACAATTTTCGGTAACTCAGTTTACTCTGCGTTACCTGTAACGCATTGCAGACAATGTCCAACGCCGTACGCAGTTACCCAGCACCATATGAACCTATTGACCCGGAACCTATTGAACAACCCCATGAACCTATTCACGCGGAAGAACTGAACGAGGCGCTCCATCATTCCGTGGTGTGGCAGCTGTGCGTGGATGACAGCAACGTGGTTTGTCATTCACGTCGCTGTCACTACCGCTGAAGCGCACCACCCATCATCGCCACACTGTAGTAACATCCACTGTATCCTTCCCGTCAAATTTCAGCAGGAGACTGGTGATGTCGATGCGTGCAATTTCCTCGGAAGTGAGAAATTCAGTCACACATTTTTGCGTTTGACGCGCGTTCTGGCTAGACTCAATTTTAGCGTTCTGTAACTATGCTTCTATCTGACAAATAGCAACGAAATTAAACGAACTTTAACTAGAGAGTTCATATTTCACTATGGAACCACTCACATGCGTTTTTGAGATCATACGTCTACGTAAAAAAATGGGAGGCATTACTTTCGGAACGACCCTCGTAATATTAATATTATTGCCAGTGTTGCGCGTCTATTAGTAGAGCGTTGGAGTATCATAATCGGATGGAATTGCTTCTTGCAACACTTCATCGGAGTGCGTTTCCGTTAGTCTCTCCATCCAGAGTCTATCCTCCCACTCCTCCGTAGGGCGCGACGCCCGCCGATGCAGCGGATATCGGCATTCTATACCCGAGGTCGCTGGCGGACGGCTGCGAAGGGCACATCCCCCAATAACGAGGTTGGAATTTGCGTTCGCGCCCGCCCCTTCCGGCCGCCGGAGGCCCGCCGGCATCTGTTAATTTTAGCATCGAGATCGCGGTAATCCGCCCTGTCGTAGGTAATTAGGTGAGAATAAATATCCGAAGTAAAAATGCTGGAGGAAATGATGAATTAATAAAAATCTCCGGTGATAATGTCTATGTCTCTAGTTTAAACTCCGTTGATCATAACACTTGTGTGTTCCGACCAGCTACAAGTGTTGTAGCTTTTCATTCTCTTTACCATTAATTCGTAATAGTTTACATGTTTATATTGATTATAGGTATTCTATGTTATTAAAAAATAAAATTTAGTTTTCACTGTATTTAGAGGGTAGTTTGATTAACTATGGAAACATTTGGTAACTTAATAAAGAATTCCGATAAAAACATCAAGAAGTTTGTTTCACCTTACGATGCCGATATCCTGAGAGATGGATCCAGTTTAATACCTGACATCCCTTGCCACCCCTGTGTAGTTTCTGCAGCTACTCTTGCACTCCGATTTAATACACACACCATTTTAAACCATCCATTATATCCCTTAACAAAAACAGAAAGAAATTACAATTATTTAAATGCTGTGAACGTATCGCTGTGGAAAAGGGAAAGAAATGTTTCAGATACTCTTTGACTGCTTTGATTTAAATCAGTGGGTGTTTGTTGGTTTGTTTGTTTGTTTTACGAGTTTATTCAAAGATATAAATGAAATTATGTAGATCATTATCACCGGCTAGAGAATATTGAAGATCAAGATGATTTGTTATTTGCCTCAAGGTAACAGCACATATCGCGACGTGGGTTACTGATTCAACGTATGTTAGGCACATGACGCATGTACTTTTACTCTCCCGTGTGCGTAGTATAGAGAAAGTGTAATTCAAGAAAACGATAAAGGTGAGAATTCAATGAAAAATCAAAGTTTGCTATTTTGTTTTAAGGTAAAGAAATATTACCTAAAGAAATAAAGCAACCTGCATCATAATATACCTTTCAGTTCTAAATTAAATCAGCATATTATAAGATATACGATTATAAGATTATAAGATATTATAAGATGTGTTTTACAAGAAATTCTAAATTGATTAAGAATGATTGCTTTTATATTCTTTTTGAGAATTACGATACGAGAATACGATATAAGATTATAAGATATTATAAGATGTGTTTTATAAGAAATTCTAAATTGATTAAGAATGATTGCTTTTATATTCTTTTTGAGAATTTGAAATTGTAATTCTAGTAATTTTACTTTCTCGCATACTGCTTACTCAGTATAGAGAAAGTGTTGCAATGCTGCGGGGGGAAAACAATTTTCAATGGGAAAACGTGTATTGTGAGGTCCCGATACAGTGAAAATGGATAAATCCCGATCCAATATATAGTAGTAAATTACTCCCTTCCTCTTTCAATATTTATAAGCACGTTGTGTAGTCATAATTCATGTTTTGTGGGACCTTGATACCGAAAAATTGGTTTAGAACAAAACATCCGTTCGTCGGTGAATAACGCTAGCGGCTAAACCGTAAGTAGGATTTTTTACAAAATCGATATTCCAAGATCGTTCTCTTTGATATTGTCTTCTTTAAATTTGAAATGGATTTTTTGTTTTGTTTTGTTTTGGGGGCAATTTACACCAAAAGAAACCTAAACAACATTGTCAAAATTATCTCAAAAGTGACACCAAATTTGATTATTAAACCTTGTGGTAGGATAGAATAAAGGACGCTTAAAATAATGCAGTTGGTTGCAATTTCGTATAAATATCTGGCTTTTCAAAAATTGCAAAAGTTCCATTTTTTTCAGCCTTTTCCTACAACTACAATATTGAAGGTAGACTTTTTTCTCTTAATCAGATCTTTTCTTCAAAGCCGGGTCTTTAAAAAAGATCAGATATGAATTTTCAAAAAAAAGTTACGTTACTTTCTACCTTTAAACGCATCTCATTTGTTTAATTGAACGTAAAAACTATATTTCTTGAAAAGATTCGAGTCTTCTTCTTATTTTCACCATTCGTGACTTTTAAGCCGAAATCTTGATTTTGTGTTATAGCTTTGTGTGCAGCTTTCAGTTCTGATTCCGTCAATTCATTCCATTGAATTTAAAAACGTGTCGATCTCTCGTTAAATAAGCAGAGCGATTGCGTATGTTCCGTTGAGAGCCAAGATCTATGACGAAGTGCATGGCGTGGTGTGTGCGCGCAGGCGAAGCACGAGCTGCGGGCGACGGTGGTGCTGCTGGACGGGCGGCGCCTGGAGGTGCTGTGCGACGCGCGCGTCTCCACCGTCGACGACGTCCTCGAGGTGAGTGCTCAAGATCGTCCGCTCTTCGGTGGAACATTCTTTTTCTGTGCAACGGCGAAGGTGGCTCAGAGCTTCAAGTGATGTCACTGCGGTGCCTCTGACCGGAAGGTCCTAGGTTCGAGTCCCGACGGATACAGAAATTTCGACACTAGCTTGTCAGCTTGGTCGAATTCAGCCGCTGCCTGGAGGAAAATTCTAGCTTCCGGCTGCACTGAGTTGTAGGTTTTGGGGGTTTCTCCGGTCAGTACCAGGCGAATGCCAGAGTAGGGTCATTTCATATTAAATCAACACGGTAATTTTACATCACCACCTCAGATTCAGATGAAATGTGGTACATAGGTAGTATGAATGAAGAATAAGAAAACTACAAATTTTGAGTAAAATATTTCCACCCGTTTGTGAAATACAGCCATGTAAACTTTTACAAAATTGGATTCCCGAAAATTTTTAAATTGATGTAGAACCTCTCTAAAGCTGGAACAGGTGTCACTTCGCTGCTTTCTTTATGGCCTTTTATATGATATACAACTCAATTGGGCGTGGGTTCAAAAAGGTTTTCAAATTGGAATTTAAATTTTAATTTTGAGTTTTTTCAAAATGCTCATCTTCAAAAAAAATTGAAAAATTCTAAAATAATCCGTGTTTGTTTCCATACAGATGGTACAAATTTAAACGTGGGACTGCAGTGGGTTCACATGGTAATCTTTACTTAAAATGCACGATATTTACTTACTCTGGAATTTACTGATTTGAAATGCATTTTATTTCAAATTATAAGACCTAATATATAAAAATTATTAATTTAGTGTTTTTTGTTGGCGAGTGTGTTGCGTTTTATTATTATTATTATTATTATTGTTATTATTATTATGCCACGCTGGTGAGAGATACCTGGTTGGAGAAATCCCCGCAAGCCAACATACGCCGGCGCCAGATCTTGCCAGCCAGCTAGGGACGATCACTGCCACCTCCCGTGATTAAAACATTCACTACACTTACTGAGTAATGTCCTTAGCTTTTGATGCGTCCAGAATCAGTCAATAATTTTTTGCGGTTTTATACAGGCTGGTTCAGAGTAAGTATTACACATTTCGAGAAAATTTGTAATGCAAATTTCTAGGAAATGTGTGTGGGGGGGCGTCATAGATTATCACTTCATATGGGAAATTTCGAATAACTGACTTTTTTGATAGCGCGCCGTGAATGGTAGGCAACTCATCGTGCACTGTTTGTTGGCAGGGACTCTGATAATGGACAGGTGGTTCCCTACGAATTTGCGTACTTCAGTGCAGGACAAGTTGCCTACCAATAAAGGGCGTGGCGTCAAAAACGCCAATTTTTGTAACTTCGCAATGTGAGATTTTCTACCATAAATCATTTATACAAAAGTGATAATCTTTGACCCCTGTACATACCCTACATTTTTTTGATATTATTTTATTAATAACCCTGTATAGTTGGTGGGGAGCGAGAATAGAGAAGTATCAGATAGCTTTGTGAGCCCTCTCAGTCGCAAAGGCTGAATATAATTCTCAACTCCAGCTCCCGCTCGTAGAAAAGGTCACTTTCTTTTTTTCTTTTTCTTAGAACAAATATGTCAGGGTTATTTTGGTTTCCTCTCATACTCTTAAATGGTAATTGTGAAAAAGTTGTGTGTCTGGTGTTGAAGTTAATTAACCTTTACATGTGCAAGCGCTGTTCGAATCGCTGTCGACCTAAGCACTCGGATTCACAAGACGCAATTTCTGAGTTGGTCCCTTTGCTCTAATTCTCAGTCTACCATCATTTACTGCCTGCTATTTAATAATTTGTTTAATCATTTTTACCTTTGCACCTAGCGGGTGCGTCAGGATCGGAGATGTAACTTGATAGTTTTAATTTTTGCAACAGAAGCCACTTTGTTAATCAAATATAGCATTCCATCTAATAGTGGTTTTGAAAATTCAAGACCGTCGAAGTCAATTTTTATCACGTCAGTAAAAAGTTCGCCTTTTTAGACAAGTTTTACTGGGATAAATATACATTAGTTATTAATTTCTTCTCGCGAAATCTGCAAACATTGCACGAAACTTTAGACGTGCTTGGTCAGGTTCGAAACATAAAACGTAAATCTTTTGAAGCCCATTCTGTGCTTTTATCAAAGGTTTCCAATTTAATTTGTTGCAAGTCTCCGTTTTCAGAAAAAACTAACGTCTCCACCATGTTCTCAGTTATCTCACTTTTAGAAACAACGAACATAAAAAGCATTCAGAAATTTTGGTTCCTCTACGACTCAGAATCACTCTAATACTAAGCATCACCCAAATTTTACTGCTTTAATTGTAAAATGTTCATTTCGTACTTGGAAGTTGAATCTGTTTCATCACAAAATTAAATAAGGTGATGGCGACTCTTACGTATTATTCACGTTTCAAAAGTTTGTTTCCTTCTTTTAAACGAGGCCTAATTTCGTCTGCCGTCCCTTTGTATCTTCTCTCACTGGGGTGACGGTGGAATTTCCCTCTTCTGGAGTCTGTGTGTCACAACCACATGAGGGCTCGAAATTCTAAGTCTTTGGCACGCCGCTATTTCTTGGCGTCGACTGTTTCTCTCCATCGAAAGTATTTAGAACTTAGCCTGAGAAGGAATCAAAGTGATGGAGTTCCTGCCTGGCTCTTGTTGGCAACGTAGCTTAAGGTTGTGTCCGTGTGTCTGTCAATGATATCAATTGGCCCCCCTTCCTTCATTTCGTCGTTTGCAGTTGGCATACTTGTTTACGGCTTGGGCACTTCCTTCGAAGCACATTATTTTTGTGATAAGTGTTTTTAAGTGTTCATTTTCAAAACTGAGTCTTAAATGTGAGGTGGGTACGTTCACCACCACGAATCGTGTCCATCAATAAGGTCATAACCACGAAAACCCATTTTACGAACTGAATGAACAGCTATCACGGCCTGGACAACTTGTCTGAAGTAAACATGATGTACACTCGGAGTCCGACCTCTTCCTGTGCTCCTAAACCCGCTATTAACGGGGCGACGCTGGTCTGGCGTGTGTGCGCAGTGCGTGTCCCGGAGCGCGGCGCTGCAGGGGCGGCCGGTGGCACTGGCGACGTCGCTGTGCGGGGAGCTGGTGTTCCCGCCGCCGACGCTGAAGCTGGCGCGCCTGGCGCGGCTGGCGCCCGTCGCCTGGGTCCCCCGCGCCCGCGCCCGCGCCGGCGCCGGCGCCGCCCCCGCCGTGGCGCGCCGCATCCGCGCGCCCCGAGCGTCCAGCGCCCAGCCCGCGCCGCCCGTACTCGCCATCACGCTGCTCATGCGTGTGTGGCTGCTGCTGCCGGCGCTGCCCGCGCTCAGGTAAGTCTAGTTAGTTAGTTAGTGCCTTATTTTACGTGGTGAGACTCGGGCCATCAGGCCCGCTCTTCCATCTGACCACACAAATGTCGCTGCGCTCCTTTCACGCGGAGAAAGAAGGTATTACGCTGGCGACGAAACAAGCAGTTTTTGAGTCAACTTTTTCTTCCGGGCTGGAGGGCCGTGGTCCATTGGAAAACATATTTCTAGACGTTTCGTCCGCAACTGCGGCAGACATCCTCAGTGGCGATGTGGTCTCGGACGAAGAATCCTCTTTGATGGTTCGCCGATGACTGACTCCTAACGTTTCAGTCATCTGCGAACCATTTTAATGAATTGAATTCCGTAAGTTTCTGAAAACTCATCTGATAAATTGGAGAGGGTTGAAACTGCAAAGCAAAGACTCAATGTTCCATTGAAAATTATTGTATTTTATGACTTCTGTTTCTAACTCTACGAGATAGGGGGGTACATTTATAGAGTAAGTGAACATTTGAATCAGATTTTAGGCAAACGATACTTACGCCGCAATACAGTTTTGGACAGCATTAATGTGACTAACTTGCAATACATCTTAGGGTCATCTGTGACGTTTATTACCGGGAAAAAATTTGAACCAAATCTTACAAGTCTTACATTAGTGTCTCAAAAGTTACTACTAGTAGCAAGTATGAACTACTAGCAAAACGCTTTTTTTTATTAAAACATAACATCGAAGGATGTTAATTTTTTCAGCCTCTTGTGGCTCAGAACCATACTTGATAGCAATAGCAAGATTCATGAAAGGGGTAACATTTTCCTTCAAATAGGCCATAAGGTCATGAAAGTCATATCAATCCACCCACCATCCTAGGGCACTAGGGCCCCTTCCAATTACCGCTGTCATTTTATTCCTCTCAGTAATTGGATCTTTATTCTCATCTGCTCTTCTCTTCTTGTTTCTTTATATTTTTTGCTATTTCCTTTTTTTCTTTCTTTTTTTCTTTTCATTTCTCTAAAGCCTTCTTATCCTATTTTTTCAGCCAATGTCTTTATTTTATCTTGTTCGTATCCTTCCATATTGTTGGTACGATTTTTTGATTGATCGTATTCAGTTATATATTGTTCTAAAGTTCTCCATCCCTCCTCACAGTTTACATTTTCTTTCTTCTTTCCCTGGCCAATATTTACTTGCTCCCGTGTTTCCGCACCCAAAGCTTGCTTTTGTTTTTGTATCCGTCCCTGAGGAGAGTAGGGTGTCAGATCAGGTCGATCGAGAAGACAGTGTAAAGCTTAGTTCAGTGAAAACTAGGATTTTCTGCCAGATGTTGAGAATTATAATATTGAATAGTTAATACTCGTGTTACTTGTGTTCACGAATGGGCTTTGATGAGATGAGTTCTACTGTAACTATAGTTTCACAAAGGTTACGGTTGGAAAAGGGACTGGGAAAGTCGCAGTGTTTGAACATTTTTCACGTTGAATTACGAGTACATCGATATCCATTGATATAGTATTTACTTTTTTATGAATTAGTGTTTATAATTATTGTAAAACCAGCAGCTTGTTGCCCAAAAAGTTGCTAAGAGCGACACATTAAAACACTTAAAAGCAATGTTATTTTCATTGCATTTTCTTTCCCTTTTTGCCATATTTAGGATTTCCCAATTGAAGGCGAAAAATCTTCAATCTATGTGTGGTCTATTGTGTGAGCTGGTGATTCGCCCGGTTGCTTAGTTGGCGACAAAATCCTGAAGCCCTTGAAATAGTTCCACTGTTAGAGAATGCTGATTATCTTTTAAAACACCTTCGGCGCTGCATATTTGTTGCGCACACGATCTGATTGAGGCGGAAACTGCACATCACCGTCTTGAACGTAGAGAAGAAACAAAAGTCATTCCTTAAAATACAAAACACATTAGTGGCCTTTCTTAAAATTACGTAAATATTCGTATATAGTATCAGTAGCAAACATGCTGCTGTCGACTGTGTAAAATGAGGCCCTTTGGTCAAAAAGGGTCTGTTCTGAAACGCCCCACGTGACGTTTGTCTCTTCCTCGTCGCATGACGTCAGCTTGTCTTAGGCGGTAACCTGTGGTGAGTGAAATTTGGGAATTAAACCAATCAAACATTTGCATTTCTCAGTCAAAATAGAAACTTTCATTGTTGTCGTATTTTCCCGGAGTTCCTGGGTATGTGAAGAAAGCGTTGACACCTCTCACACACACGGGAAGAGGCTCCTTAGTTTTCCATCAATTTCTGGGTGTAATCGAAAGTAGAGTAGAGAGAGCGAGATGTTTGTATAGAAAGTTGAAGGGCTCCGCCCCTAGCGTGTGCGTTGTGTGCGCAGCGACGCGTGCGGCCGCCGGCTGCTGTTCCTGGAGCTGCGGCGGCGCGCGGCCGAGGGCCGCCCGCGGGGCGCGCCCGCGCAGCTGCGGGCGCTGAGCGCTCTGGCGCGGCGCGCGGACGCCCTGCGCGAGGACCACGCCCACGCCCTCGCCCACGACCACGCCCGCGCCGACGCCCACGCCCACGGCGCCAGCGACGCCTCCTCCGGACGGGTAAGAGCGACGATGTAATCGATTTATTGCGCCTTTTAGGGAAATTAGGGCTCCAAAGAGAAGATAGGAGAAATTGAGCCGGGCTTTTATGCTGCACCAACGTTGGTGGACAGGAGGTGGTGGGGCCAAGGGGAAGTTCGACGCGTTGGGCATGCAGAAACACGTTTAACAGTTCACGACATTCCGAATCTAAATCTTGAGAGGGAAGTGATTGAAGTTGTTGGTGGTGACTGTTGGAAAAGTGGGAAAGCAAAAACAAAACACTCACCCTATTTGTAATTGAAAACTTGTACTTAATATCAATGTATTGCATTTTCTGTTAATATTATTATAGTAGTCCTTGCTATTAAAATGCATCCTATTTCACTACTTTTTACTTCATAATAACTGCAAGTTCGGAAACTTAATATTCGAAAGCAGATATCTTGGTAAAAGTCTGAAGTAATCAAATACATTTGGGGCTTGTATGTAGTGAAAAGCTTTAGAGCTGAACTTTTTAACGTGCGAGTTCGCTTTATTGCGATTTGGATGTATTGTGATATTGTTGCTACGAGTATATAATATCAGTGAGGACGTGTTTTTTTATTATGTATTTAATCCAAATCTCCGCAACATATTGGTTGTCGCATTCATGTAACACTACGAAGACAATGCTACCGTTATTTTTCGCCTGTCATTGTGTTCCCACGTTTACGATGGCTATCAAAGACATGTAAATGTACTCATTAAAAAAATCTAGTATAAACCAAGCAGTATGTATTTAAAAACAGTATTTAATAAATATTTGATTGACGTAATTTCATGTTGTGTACATTTATTTTATTTGATTGTAAATGTTCTATTAATTTAATTTTACATATTTGTTTTATATTCTTATCGTTACCATTACGTACAGTAATCCCTCAACATTCGCGAAAGTTAGGTTCCCAAAAAACCTCGCGAATGTCAAATCCGCGAATGTTGAGTATATTTTAATGAAGAAAGATGGGTTAGGTTCCTGGATATCAAAAAGCTTTTTAAATAATAAAGAAAAAGTCTGACAAACAATTGTAGAAAAATGCTATAAGTGCTACTAAAACAATTCACAATTAACATGCCAAAGAGAAGAAATAAAACAATATTTGAAACTTATTTCAAAGTTGAAAGTAATTGGAAATAGAATTTAGGTTTTCTGCTCGTGTGGCCAAAACACCTCCAATTTCACGCAACTGAATTGAATTAGTTTACAATTGTATTATTCTATTAATGTGAATTGGCATTCCAACTTTGATATTTCTGCAGAACGCGATACTTTCAGCTCCGGTCTCTGCCGAGTTGATTTCCCAGATAACGCTGATAAAGGAAATAAAATGTGCTCGCTTTCAAAAAAGTACGACCAAAAACGTACTCGCGAATGTTAAAACCGGTAGCAGTTCTCGAATCGCGAATGTTCGGATGTCGAGGTATTACTGTATTTGTGTATTTATTTTGTCGTTACATACTGCGTATTTTTAAGGACTCTTCTTGCAGCAATGCCTGTAGTGAGTGAGTGCGCTGGGTGCGTGTGCAGGAGGCGGTGGATTGCGGCGCGCCCTCGGAGGCGGTGGCGCGAGCGGAGGCGGCGGCGCGGCGCGCCGAGGACGCGTTCGTGGCGGCGGCGGCGCGGCTGCCGTTGGCGGGCGCGCACGTGCTCGACGCCATATGGGTGAGCGAACAACGCGCCGCTCTCAGCTTTGAAGTGGCAGTTCGTTGGTGGAGCAAGTTGTCCGTTTGGTGTTAAAAACAGTACATGGTTTGACTTAAAAATAATTTTCCCTCTCGCTACGTTGAGAAACCTTTCATTGCTTATCACGGTCTCGCTACTTGTGTTATAAATTTGTTTGGTCTCCTGCTTCGCCGAACTCGCGCAAAGTTAACTTACACTGGTCTCTTTCTCCTTATTGACATACAGATATCCGGTGTGGTATTTATTAAACTCCGCGTCTGTACTGAGTGAAATTTGGCAAGCATCTAGGCCTAGCGCTTCTGCTCAGTGCAATACCCCTGATACCTAAGGCTTTCAAGCAATCAATATTACACTACTAAAATAAATATATAGGCTCCTTTAAAAACTTAAATGAGTTTTCCCATGAAAATTGTCAGTCTTGTATCGTTGAAATAACCATCAATCTTATTGGTACTCTTCGATTAGTTGTTTTACAAAAATGTACGTAGGGGAAAGTGTTCTAAAATGACATACTGGGATAAAATGACACACCTCATATTTCTCCCATTTGTCGCTACTATCAGCACTTTTCACGAGCAAGATACGTTCTAGGGTTAGTGACAGTGATCCACTGGAAATGGTGTTGTTCTCTCGTGCGAAATGTTCTTGCTGTCACGAAATCAATCATTTTCGAGGTTCAGAAGTTTGCAACTACTGATAATTTACTTCATTTAGGTGTGATTCAATACATTGACTATAAATAAGATAAATAATTTCTTTCTGAATATTTTCAGCACCTTTCCTAATCTCATTTCCAAGTGCTCGATAACAGGACGTCTGCACATTGAACATATGATCTAAAGGTAAAATGACATAACTGTAGCTGGGATAAAAAATCATACCATGTTACTTTACCCCAACGGAATTTTCATGTGAAAACACGTCTTTCCAGATTGTTTTTTGTGCGGTATCTGTAACTGAAGTAAGTTTGGAGGGAGAAAAGGAGAACAAAGGGGACGTCTCTACCTCTGAAAACAGCTTGCAATCTGGAAGGAACCAATCCACAATCTCTACAAGAAGCACAGAACACAGACAGCGACCGATTCCCAATAGCAATTCCATCATCTCTTCCCGATATTGTTGCATCTTCGGTTTCACCATATAGTTCTGACTAGCATACCTTATATTGAAGAAGTGAAGGCGAAATTCGCTGAGAAGCAGCAGACGTTGCATTTCAGACTTGCTGCTGAACAGGCTAAAAAGAAACTCTGTTTTAATTAACCTGAAGAGGATGATGAAGACGTGGATTTTACTGGTGATGATGATGATGTTGCTTGTCTCTATTGTAAATGACTTATATAGCCATTCCAAATCATCCAGGAGACCTGGATTAAATGCCTGAAGTGTAATATGTGGTCTCATACAGAGTGTGATGGTATGTCACGAAAAACAAAAATGTTTATTTGAGGTATATGAGTAAGAAATGAGATTTTCGAATGTCATTAGCACCAATGTCATTTTACCCACACACTGAGAATAAAATGATATACTGGAGCATTTTCAGAAAATGCATTATTACAGATATATAAGTCATGTCGTTATTTTCTTAACTACTCTATTCCAGCTAGTTCAGTTTTCTTGTAATATTGTAAAAAAAATAAACGATTCAACTTAAAAATTATAGCTAGTGGAACATTTTTTTCTTTGAGGTATGTCATTTTAGGATAGTTTCCCCTACTTGAATCGCGTGCAGTAAGTTACCTTTTTTACTTGTATTTTGGTTTATAGAAGTACTGTTATAGTTGGCAGGTGAATCATGAAACAAAGCCACAGCAGATCCTGCTCGAACAAATTAAAGGATCATTATTTTACCTCATTTTCTAAATATTCAATGCTCATATTTCTTCGTAATGTTTCTTTTATTTGTAAGGATTGAGTGAATAATCTTCATTGTTATGTCGCATTTCCACTGATTTCAATCACTCCATTCCTCTTAGAATTATGTGGTTTTGGGGGAGTTAATAAAAACAAATTAGTGTCAAAAAGTAGGATGTTGAACATAAACTGTTTTGTTAAGGTTGCATCATCTACTTGGTCATTAGCGACCACTATTGAATAAAACGTTTTGGTATGAGGATGAAACGATATGGTGATGATAGGGGGTGAACGGACGAACACATACAACCGTGCCCGAGGCGGGACTCGAACCCTCAACCCCTCTGTCCGAGATCACTACGGCACTACTGCTTTAGCGATCTCGGCCACGGGGCAGACATAAACGTGTAAAATTACAAGTTTTTGAGACCTTGAGATAGGAAATATCACCTTAGTCCAGACCTCAAATACACGTCTTTGATACATTTTTTTCGTCGCGTGAAATGAAAATTCTTGATTAATGAGTGTCTCAGGTTCTCTAGAATTAGACTTTTAAATAATGAAGGTGTACGAGAGGTTGAAGCCAACTCGTGGCTCAAAGCGAAAGTCGATTGATTTTTACCAAGGAGATCCAGGTTCGATTCCGGACAATCTCATGTGAAATTTGTTCCGACAAAACGAATTTGCTTCATAGTGGCTAGTCCAACTCCTGTGAAATGGCCTAAACCCTATCACTGCCCTAATTCCTTTCCAATTCAAAAAACCAAGAATGCCATCCAAGTGCTTTGAATATCCTCTTAGGGGGATCTGCAAGGATCGCATGCGATCTATGTGTTCCTATTACTACTAGAGGGCTATTCTAAAAGTCAAAATAATCGACTCCACCACCACCACCCCCGTTCGCATTCACGCATTAACCATGTATTGACTATGGCCCGCGAAGGCAGATTAAGCTCTGAGTAATTGGGCGAAATCAATAACTGTCATGTAAGCGTGTATGCCTATTATCTCTACTTTGTACAGTAAGTAACCGGTTAACGAGCTCATAATGGTAATACTTTATTTGACATGACTATCATCCATTTGACAGTGATTAGATCATGTTTATTCCCTCGAAAGCACTACACGAGGATGATGTAGTTACAATTCGTTCGCTCTGTTTCGAAAGAACGCATTCGAAGCAAGAGTATCGATTTGGGGTTTTTATCTTCTTAGAACGAAACTGTTGCTGACAGAATTGTGATAAGGAATTTTATTCTAATTGACACTCATCTTTGTGGTTTTCTATCCAAGAATTTGGGTAGTATTAATGAAATTAGATTGGAACAATATACGAGTAATCTCTTTGTCTAATTTATGGAGTTCGTTATACGTTGGTACATCATGTCGAGATTGTTTTTTGATAACTTGCTCTTTATAACTTCTCGTAAATCATTGTATAGTGCTGTGAAATGTGTAAGTAACTTTCTTGAATTTGCCTGTAAATAGCCAATGCAAATATACCTTTCAATTATTAATCGGTAGCTTACACTTAGTACTTTAAAGGTCTCTAAAGTATTTCTCTCTCAATTTGTATTCAAGAGCAGAATCTACGCGATATAATTAGAGGTACTGATGACCTGTCGCACGAATCCATAAATTCTAGTGCTGATAAAGTGTTTCGCCATGAAGCATAGTCCGAATTGCATGGCATGAATGAGGATAAATGAGTGTTAATAATTTCTTCATGGACTTACCTTTCATCAGAGGCGGAATTACACAAAACCTAACAATCAGAGTATTGGATATTAATTATCTCCAAACTATGGGGTCTGCAAATTGTATACACCAACCTTTTCCATTCACATACAAATTGATTTTGGAGAAACATTTACTTTTGCGAATACATGTGATGCTCATTTTTTTCCCTGTTCCATTATGATGTAGTCGGAACATAAGAAAAAAGTCTTTGTCATAGATCTATAGTCAAACATCTCCCCAAATCAAATTTGTCATCTTGGCGTATGTAGCAGAAATTGTCGTGATTATTCACGCACTGAAGGAACTTTGTTCTATTTGTCGACAAGTGCAGAATTTCAAGCAATGGAAATTCTCGTGGAATAACTTCCCTGCACATCAGCGAAAACACATTGTCGTCCCTTTCTTCATAAAAAGAGAAAACCAATTTTGGCCACATTGGCAATTTTGGCCAACCACAACTTAAGTGAAGTCCTCGGTGGCTCGTTGGTGAACGTGCTCGCTTTCCACAGCGCAATCCCGGGTTTGATTTCCGGTCGGGGCAAAAATTAAAACTTTGCGCTTTCCTTACAAATGTCCAAGTATCTATTGCTGCGTGACGATGAGAAATCCCACCCTAAAGTTATGAAGACCAGAATAGTGGAGGGATGTCTTCGTGCTAACCACTCGAACCCCTTATCCCATAACCCAGAGGATGGGCCACCGCTGATCGGCCATAGCCCCTATCGGGCTGTCGAGCCAAGAACAGAACAGAACAATTTAGATGAAAAATATGCTGTGAGAGTGCCAATGACGTGACGACATTGTGATAGAGATTGCTGTCAACTGAGTTAACGTGGGGAATCAGAGTTTGTACTGTGGCACTATAACCTCCTGAGGTTAGGCGTCCCTTGGCGTCACAGAGCTGCGGAGACCAGTGGTTAACATGTAGCAAACCCTTACACCATTTATTTGTCAATATCTTTTACATTGACACACAGCTATATGAACTGGGACATCAGTGAAAAGCATTAAAAGATATCTAATATTTAGTGAATAACATCGTAATTTGTTGTCGTATCGTGGCTGTAATGAAGAAACTTGAGTTAAGCTAGAAATTTCAAGGTTATTATCCAAATTTGTGAGCCCGAAATAGTCAAAATGTGCTTTCAATTGATGCTGCAGTGCCTCTGCCCGGGAGATCCTAGGGTTCGAGTCCCGACGGTAGCAGGATTTACGACACTCGATAGCCACTGTGTGGAGGAGAATTTTAGCGGCCGGCTGCTCAAATCAGTAGTTTTCCGCGGTTTCTCCAAGCAATAGCAGGTGAATACCGGTGCAGAACCCTAACAAGCGGACCTCCCGCGATCTTTCCTTCCTCTTCCTTGTCCTGTTCTCACCCCTTACTTATACACTTTTTACATACAAGCACATCACACCACCACATATTTCGGGAGACCAATCGGGAACTTAGAGCTTGTCCCTACCGGGGCGGTGCCACCCTGATGGGTGATACCCCGTTGAGTAAAACCCCGCTAACTGACGTGTATGTCGGCGCCTGATCTCGCCATCCATCGGGGATAAATCACCGCCACTTCCCGCGATTAAAAACTTACACCACACATCCGGGTCTAATAACCTTAGCAGTTGTCGCACCCGGAAACATCAATCAGTGAAAATGTGCTTCACTCATGTGCTTGTTGAAGAGTGTTGTGTGGGCGCAGGTGCAGAGCGCCGCGGGCTGCCGGTCGCGTGCCGTGTCCCTGGCTGTGGCGGCCGACGCCCTCACCGTGCTGAGCGCCGCTGCCGCGGAGACCGAGGCAGGGGCAGGGCCCGGGGCCTGCGCCGGCGCTGGCACGGACGCGCCCTCCGAGCTGCTGCGCCTGCCGTGGCCCTGCGTTCGCAGCCTGCGCCACAGCGCGCGCGCCTTCCGAGTGGCGGCCTTCCTACAGGGGCCCAGCTCCGCTCCCGCTCCCGCCCACGCCCAAACGTCTCGCCTGCGCAAGCTCAAGTTCTACCTGCCACACAAAAAGTGAGTTCCGATTCCCGAGCACACTCCAGCCGAAGGCTTTGCTTATTCGGTTATGAATTATATCACTTGTCCTAAAATTGACTTGTAGATTCGTAGGCTTCCGCGGCCGGAGTCATTATATTCTTGGCTGTCCGGGATGAGCCGCGTCTCAATCGGTTTTACTGACGTTTCGGCCATCTTGCTGTGGCCTTCTTCAGAGCTATACTGCCCAAAGCTATACTGCCGCAGTATAGCTCTGAAGAAGGCCACAGCAAGATGGCCGAAACGTCAGTAAAACCGATTGAGACGCGGCTCATCCCGGACAGCCAAGAATACTAAAATTGACTTATTTTACGCATGTATCTCAGAATAAATGTTACTAGCTTCTAGGGCAGCAGCTCCTAACAGGGTCGGTATCAACTCCTTGGGGATTTCGAAATTTTAAAAGGGGTCAGTGATTAAGAGGTCAGCTGGGGGTCAAGAGCCAAATATGAACTGGGGACTGATTGATATGATCATGATCCCATTGATTGCAAAAAATATCAATGAAGTTGGTGATATAGTGGTTGTGTGTCATGAAGCTACAAAACATCAAAGTAATAAATTAGAGTTGTTTCCTCTTCTTTCATTTTCGTCGTCCGTCGTAGGATATTTAAAAAAACTAAATTCATAACGTTTCTCAATTGGGCAAGAAAATATCTGCTTTACGCTCTGTAGAAAAATAATGGCCAGTTCTTAAAAACTCCACATTCACTGCATTTTGTAATCGGTACATAACCATGATCAGAAACAGTTACTCACGAGTGTAGCGTTTCCAGGCGCTGCACAGGGTATGAATAAATGTTACGAACTCGTAGGATAGTACATGAGTAAAAAATTGTCACCTTTTGCCAATAAACAAGTAGTGGAAAATTTCATTCAACACATGAGATATTTGCCAGTGTTAGGCAAGTTCTTGTACACAGATGTTCGGCAGGTCACATTTTGACGCTATCAAGGAGGTTTCATGAACTTACAGGAATATTGAATGAAATAAAATTGTGAGGATTAATGAAGCAAACCATTCGTCTAAAGGGATTTGATGCAAGAAAAGGGTTGGGAATTCCTGTTCTAGGACTTGTACTTGGTTAATGATAATTACTTTTTGCCAATGAACATGTGTGGGGGAAAATCTCATATAACGAAATTACACATGTGAAATTTGCCTCCTTTTGGTAAGCAAATCATCCTGCATTCCTTTTTGGTAGGTAAACGTTCTATCACGGTCAGATATGCTGAACAGTGAAGTAGTAAGGTATGCGGGAATAACGGACAATAGGGAGGTAGGGTGGTACAGCGGATGTGATTACTTTGCCACCCCTCCTCCCCATCCCCTAGTATCTTCACAACCGTAGGTTAAGTAAAACTGAAGAATTATACAGTTGCCTATTTGCTTATTTATTTCCCCATCTATTGTTCCCTTGTAGTACTTACAGACAAGACAATGTGTGTGCTGAGGGACTGGAAACAGAGTGACCGGCATAATGCTTTACCTCACAGTCCTAGCTTCTGAACCTGAAGTTCAAGTAATTTTTATAATTTTTCTCCTGATTTTGGTGCAAAACTCCATGTATCTCCTCACCCCCTGTTCCAGTCTTAAATATCTCAAGAACTCTCTAACAGTAAGCTTTTGGCGTGTGTGTTGTGTTGAATTCAGAAAAACTTGTGCCCGATTAAAGTAACAAAAAACTGTTCTCGAATTATTGGATCTCCCCCCCCCCCCTCCCCTTCACAGATAGGTTTTTTCAACCTTAATATTTATGGAAATGTCCAGAACATGACTTTGAGGGTTGGTGGGGACAGTCTATCATTCCTGGGAGGCTCGTGTCATGTATGTAATATAATGTTTTCTCGTATGTCTGGTAGTCAAAATCCACGTTTTGGGGGTTCTTGATAGCGAAAGAGGGTTGTTTTTTTTGGGGGGGGGCAAAACATGTCTGCGTATCTCTTCACCCACCCTTCTGTCCGTCTATAAAATTACCCTGTACAATTATTCTGTCCGTTCGCTATGCGGCTGGCTCTCAGAGGACAACACTAGTGATTTCCAGCCGATTTTACCTAAAATAGATAATCCCCTATCGATCTAATCCAAACCATCTGTATCGTATTCAGATTAGAATTTGAAATATAGATTGAAACATGTTAAGTTGTCTGTCCCACACATGCTATGTCTTGTTTTAGAATTTATTTTATAAAAGTCTGTTTCAAAATCCTTACTCTTTTGTTTTAGGAGTATGTTTTTATTTCACTTGGCTTCCATTCATCATCAGATGTATCTGAAATTACAAAATCATCTAACTACAATTCTACCTTCACTCGGTGAGCATATTTAAATGCATTTAATATTTGAGTAACAATAAAGCAAATTCAGTAAAGAACAAAATTCATTTTCTGAATTATATTTCTGTGTTTTAGAATTGGAAGCAATGAATTATGCACAGGAAACCATTGAGAATAGAAGTAACGATAATAAAAGAATGCATTTATATGAGGAAGATTCCTGCAAAGAAAATAATATGTTTCATAAAATTGCTTCATCTCCAGAATTATGTCCTGAAAACTACAGGTGGGATTATTACTAGTATATCTTGTCTTGGAAGCTCATATGATGAATGTAGTTTGTATTTGTCGTCTCATTTTATCAGGGTTCACCATGAAGCAGAAGGCCTTGCATCTCCTATTCGTCAAGAAGCTTTTGTGCTACGTAAGTTATTTACAATTTTCATTTCTTGAGAGTAGCAGTTACATTGCTATGTGTTTAATGAAAATGTTTTGAAAGGAAATAATGATGATACATTAATAATGCAAGCATAAATGACAGATTATGTATTGCATTACCCGTATTTCCTGACTTCTGAGATACAAAAAGAATGTTTTGCACTGTTTTTTAGGGGAGTACTAAATGAATATCCTCAAGGCCTTGTAATATGAATATCCTCAAGACAGTCGCACACTTTTTTTTTATTTTGACAAAACACCTTTTTACCATGTAAATACTTATTTTCACTGGTAAAAGATGACACATCTTTTAGATTACAGCACTTTGAATCCCATTTCAACAGCCACAATATTTCAACAATATTATTTATCCAAATTCCTTCCTGGATGTATCAAATTTACTTCTCCACTTACCTGAGATTTTTTTTGTCTGAATTTTTCCATTGTTTAGAAAAAGACAAATGCATTCACAGCTCTGAAGCTGATTATGCTACACAAAATTAATATTTGTCAACTCAGTTCTTGAATCATATTACAGAGTATAGTCCAGTTAATTAATGGCGATGGCGCGGCGGCGATGGTGTAGCGGTTAGCGTAACGGACTGCTATACCCAAGTTCACGGGTTCAAACCCGATCGAAGCGGGGCGAAAAAATCCTTCTTACGCCTTCCTTCGGAGGGGAAGTAAAGCCGGCTGCCCCATGTTAGTAGATTTACTTGCATGTAAAAGATCCTCAAGCCTAAATGAATCCTCTGAGCTAAATTCAAATCGCTGGTTTCGTCGCCTCAGTAATACCTTCTTTCCTCTCTATCCGGGGAAAGGAGTCTAGCGAAATTTGCGTGGTCAGACGGAAGAGCAGGCCTCATGGCCTGAGTCTCGCCACGTAAAATAAGGCAATTCAATTCAATTAATTAAAATTAAACTTTCTTTTTCCACATCACTATTTTTGTTCTTTTGCATTATAGACCAAAAATAATGCAGGGATCAAAGTTATATTTTTTAAGTACATTAAAATGGTAATTTTGTATTAATTGTTGCTGTTGTTGTTATCATCATTATTATTATTATTATTATTATATTATTATTATTGGATTGTTTTATTATATAGGGTCTAGTGCAATATCATCAAATGAAAAATTTAATGTTTTGCAAGAAACCTTGACTGAATCACTAATTGAAAAATTTGAAGAAATATCATTTGTTGATGAACGCTTATTATGCACTGTAAGGTAAGTTGCTTCTCAAACTTGAAATATTTTATTGTGTAAACGAAATAATGTTACGTGTAATTGTAGTACCAAAAAAAATTTCTTGTATGAACAATTACAGACATTGATTTAATCAAATAATATACTTCATTAAATGTTTAAATTCAGAATAGAACGAGATGTTGGGGGCAGTCTTGGACTTCAAGTTGAGTGTGGAAATGATGGAGGTGTTTATGTGCGCTGCTGTTTGCAAAACAGCAACAACATTCAGAAAGGTGAGATTCATTACTGAAGAGAATATATTAAAAATTCTCATATATGAAATTAGATTTTTTTCCTTTTATAAATAAATCTTTCAAAATAAAACTCCTTAATGAACTGATCATTTAGCTGACCCTGATTACTATTTTACTATATTTTTGTGTTATTTGTGACTTGCCAAACCAGTGCAAAATCATACAGGGTGAGTCATTTAGATGGGGAAAACCATCCTAGAACGTTCCTCATAATTAGCAAATAAATAATAATTAATACTTTACCCTGTTGACCTCAGATGCGATTGTCATAGAATGTCCTCAGATTGCAATTGTCATAGAATGTGTTATTTATATTTTTTTCCATTCGTCGCAGCCAAAGTTTTAAGCTCATTTTTAAGATTCGAAGTACTGTTGAAGGTCAATATCCTCATTTGTGAATGGCACTTCAATAATGATGGCACGCTGGAGGACTAAAGTTCAGATGGCCAAAAATGGGTGTAATTGAAGGCCATACGTGATACAGCGCTGCCTTAAGTTGCACCTCCAATTCCATCAGATCACAAATTTATGTTTTATATCTGTTTGTATCCAGAAAAAAGTACAATTTATTTTTTTGTATGTTGTGAATACAGGGAAGGTTCAGTAATGCTGCAGAAAATCGATTTTGATATTTCAACAGAAATACATGATTTGAGGGTACCCTGGTATGAAGAGAGAGTTGTTCTTGTTGTTTTCATTTTCAAAACGTATGTGCATCTGCCTGTCTGTTAACACTAGCACTAAACTATTCATAGAATTTTTGCGGAAATGAATATTTCTCCATCAATCTGGACCGATGCAGAGCACCAGGATTTTGGGGGGGGGGAGGGGGGAAGTTTGCATTTTTTGGGGGTACTTTACATGAAGCCCCTGGGGATATTTTCAATATTTTCTCAAAAATAGGTTTAATTTTATTCTTTTAATTTCTTTTAAGAATAAAGTGAAATACACTTATGGTGTAGGTCTGGTTTTCTCTGTTAACTCTGAACTTTCAAAAATTGCAAAACTTTGATATTTTTGAACTCCTTGTACAACTATATTATTGAACATAGGTTTTTTCTACAAATAAAATTTGTTTTCTCCAATTTTTCTGCTTTAACTAATATCATCACTTTTTTTATTATTATTTGTAGTAGATTTGGGTAATTTTGAGTGAAATATGGGCAATAGTAAAAACAAAATTTTCTCGCAAAGTGCTCCAAATTTTTTTCTTTAAACTTTTTGTATTGATAGTTCTCAGTGCACTAAATAACATGATATATTCTTTTGATATTTGAAAAATTACACAAATATAATTTTATTTTAGTGTTTCTCATACTATTATTTATATTATAGGTTTTCGTCATGTGCTTGTTTTCTCTATTGGATTGATGAAATAAAGTTATCTCTCAAAGTCATGTTTCAATTCTACCTTTAAGGGATTGAAAAACTATGTGAAAACTAGTCATTTTAATACTCACTTTCCCACATTATTTCTAAATTTGCAATTTTCGTAAATTCATAGAGTTCAACAAAAATGATACTGCAATTCTTTTAAGCATGCCTTGTTCTTACTGTGGAAAAAATCTGGAGTATTTTTGAGATTTTTTTTGTTTAGAAAATTGTTTTTTAATTTACAATTGCAGAAAGGTCAAACAAAAAATAAGCGAAAATGACCCGTTTCTTTCAAAACATTGTACATGACTATTTTTAAAGTACTCATTTTGTAGAGCAAATTACGTTTAGGCAAAAATATTTATCTTTAAATTTTAAAAGTTAAAATTTTCCAATTTTCGAAAAAACAGAGTTCGAAGGAAATGAGACCAACTCCAATTTTTTACGGCACTTTCATTCATATGATAAGAAAATGTTGAGAAAAAATTGTTTAAAAAATTAAAAATTGCCTATATTTCACGCAAAAATTCCCGAAAACTACTTATATTATCGAAAAATTGTACATAATGGCCTTATTTCAAGATGTCTTTAAAGAACCGATTTCATTCAAGAAAACAAACCGCTGTCTGCAATATTGTAGTTGTAGGAAGACTCCGAAAAAAACTGAACTTTTGCAATTTTCTAAAAATCCTGGATTTTAACGAAAACGAGACCTGCACCTTTCTCTTAAGCTTACCACATGGCTATGCGAGGACAAAAATTTAATTTAAAAAAATGGAGCATTTTTTGAGAAAATTGTTTAAAATGTTATCAAGTACCCCCCAACATAAAATACTCGTTTCAAACTCAGAGGGCCTCGAGTTCATTTAAATCGATCGGGGAATATCAATTTCGGAGAAAATCGGCTGAACGGTTTAAGCGCAAGCGTTGACCATAGATGGATTGACATTTTGCCGTCAATCGATTTTTCGGTATGTAGGACCCAAAAACCGTGGATTCTGACGACACAATGTGTTTTTGGAAATAATTTACTGTAAATAGGAAAATATTTATCAACTTTTTCTTTACCGGGGCCCGAGAATAAGTGTTTTTCTGTCCAAAATTCGCTGTTTCCGGCGCTTCAATACTTTCTTTTCTTATGAAGTGAAGGCGGGAAGGGCCCAAAATGTCTTTTGGGCCCTTATCGATAGCAGCTGGGAATAGGATAAGGTGAAACCGAAAAGCTAACTAAAGAGATTAGGAAACTGTTACAAGAAAGACTCTGCCACTCTTTAGCACCACTAGTTTCTTGGCAATACCCAGCATTTCCACTAACTGTGAGCACAACCTTTTGGTCTTTATACAGGAAAATAATTGTCAAGAAATTGCTGAGCAGAAACGAAGTATTTCTCTGAATACTTGCAAAATGCCATCAGAAACATTTTTCTTCTGAGAAGAAGACAGTGGTGTGCTTCTTACCGTCTGAAATGACTCATTCTGTATATTTGAGCAAAAAATACGGTTTCAAAAATTAATGAGAACTGATTGTGCTGTCACTAGAACAAAGTTAATATCTCTTGAATTAAGCTTTCATTAGCTGTGAACTATTTTAGAAACATTGCAGGGTAAATGATTATTGTTTAAAATAAATGAATATGTATAATATGAGTGAAGCATCCAGACAGGGAGAGCAGCAAACTATTGGGGCTTCTTGGGGCCACTCTAGAAGCTGATGTCACATTTACAAATAAAGTTTTTGCTAAATTTTCTATTGTAACAAAATTCTTTCAATATTTCAGTTTAATACTTTATAAATGTCTAAAATTAACCAATAAAAATAAAATTTAAATTTACTGCAAATGATAATGCCTTTATAACAAAACAACAAGTGGATTGGGTATTTCATATAAAGCTCTCCTTGCTAGATAAATTCTGGTTGCCCCACTGATAATAGGAACTGGTAATAATTAGGACAGAAGCTTACTCATCTTTATTTTTTATTTCAGGAGATCGCATAATAGCAGTGGATGGTCAGAGTTTAATGCATTTGAAATTTACTGAAGCTCTTAATTTTTTGAAATCTGCTGGGCATACTGTGGAACTCATTTTGTCACGTCAAAGCATCCCTAATAGTCAAAACTCTTCTGCTTTGAAATTATCTTCAGCTCTTCCCAGTTTTGGACAGAGAGAGCCAGTATCTCCCCTAAGGGTACTACAAACCCATTCTCCACTGAAAGAATGAACCATTTGGATTGTGGGAAGAAATACTTTCTAGAACTTCAAATACTTGGATCTCTAAAATAGTTTTCTAAACCAATTTTCTTCTAAAATTTGATAAAAAAGTAAATCATTATGATTATTGAAATCTTTATTGATTTTTGCCCTCAGTTGTGTCTGAATATTTACAAATAATATCTTGACTGAAATTGCTTAGTAAAATAAGTTGACAATAGTGATCAGGAAATGCTTTCCTATTTGACTTCATTTCCAGCTTTTAACTAATGGCTGATGATGTCAAGTTTGCCTTTGGCAGTAACTAATTTTTCCATACAGATCATGTTAAGATGTTCCTATTAACCTAACAGATAGTGTTTATGAGATTTGTTTTCTTGTGTACAAATTATCACAAAAAATAATACTCTTGGTCACTATGTTTCACATGTACAAGGGCTGTGAGTTACAAGTATTCCGAGAGACAAGTTTGTAAAAGCATTTCCATGGTCTTAACCTTATGTATTTAGAGAAGTATTTCCTTAATATTTGTTATTGTTATGAAACTTGGTTCAATGCAAAAGTACATAATCAATGTTGAACATAACAAAAACAAATTCAGTGCCACATTTTAGCAAGTACATGGATTACCAGTAGTGTTGACTAATAAATACTTCCTTGAGTACTTATCTGATGGTCTTTATTAAGGTCACTAGGTGCCTCAGAGAGTAGGGTTACATTTTCTGCACACCATGATGAAAGGCATGTGTTATATAAGAATGAAGTGACAAGATGTAGCTTATACCCATCATACAACTTTTTGTAAATAATAATATTGATGATGAAGATGATAATAATAATGGTGTGTTAAAAAGAGAATATATATTCACATTAATATCAAGAGCATTTTATTGATCTATGTACAGCAAATGGAAAATGTAAGGATTTGCAGTGGTTTAGACTGAGAGAATGTACTTCATTTTTCCTTTGTGTGAAGCTTTCGAGTATAAACTGCAATGATTGTGTGGTACCTGCATAACTTAATGGAATTAAATGAGTTAATAACTAGAAAAAAACTAAATATTATTTTATGCTGGCTTTTATAAGCAATTCTCAAAATTTTATCATAATTTCATATTTTCACACTCTAGTATTCAACCTTTTGGTTTGAACAGTATTGTTTGTATTTTAATTTTTTTTAATGAATTATTATATTGAAGTAACATATCTGAATTTAAAATACAACTGCAGGATTTAAGTGTAATGTTTTGGGGGACCAATCGTTGAAACAGGTACTAAAAAATGGTAATAAAAATGAAGAAAGAAGCAGTCTCATGATGTTGCTGTTTGTTTGTACTCAATATTGCTGCACACATTCTAAAATATAATTACAATATTAAAATGGTGTGTAGGAGTGCCTTCCTTTGCAGTAGGATTTCAGGATTGTATTGTATAAACCATATTCAAGAGAGCAAAAGTCTGGAACCTATTTGTTGTCATTTCCATTTATCACATTAAGCAACGCTAATATTGTCATTTTGTGTGATAATTTATATTCTTAATTTATTTAAACTGGTGCAGTGAAGTAAGTAAAAATTCATACTTTGCTCTAAAATTGATGATAATATTAGAATGTGTGAGAAGAGAGTACATAGTCTGTGGTAAACAAAAAAAAATTATGAAAAATAATTTGCATAGTTACTTATTTATTATTCTTGTTAGGTAATACATAGGGTCAGTCATTTCAGGTGCAGGTATTTAAGGTCATTCCAGATAGTCAGGTAGGTAAGTTTGAGACATTTCAGAAAGAAAAAGTGTTTTCTTTCAGTGAAAAGGTTTTCTTTTATTTAGTGCCCCCTATTCAATCAGTTGTTTATGATATAAATATTCACTATAAATTCACAAATAAAAATACATATTATATTCAGCATAAATGAAAATCTTTTATAACAAAACCGAGTTGGCTGAACAAATATGAAAAGAAACACTGATAAGTAAAATATCTATTCGTTTCGGATACGAACAACCAAAAAATATAAAATTGTTAATTGACAGAATTGAGGCGCATATTACAACAGCTCTGTATTGTATATGTTCTGTGATCATGCCTGACCTCACCATCTGTCTGAGAATTGCAATGCACTCACTGTTCACAAATGATCAGTGCTTCAAGACTTGGAAACGCAGATAAAGTTCTGGTGAGATACAGGCTGCAAAAAAATTAGAAAATTACAAAATGCACTTTCTTTGGGAATCTATTCTTCCAAGAACAAAACAGAAACAGAATTATTTATTTCTAATGATATTGAGGATATACTTTTGTTTTTCTTTTTCTTTCCAACCTGAAATGACACCTGTATATTGGATGTGTATGTAAAATAAATGTAAAATAACTTACAAATCACAATATCCCTTTCTATTTAATTTATTTATTACCATTTGCTTTCTTCTATATTTGTATTAAATATGCAAAGATCTCACAAAGAAGAGTTTTCAATGTGAACCATTCAATGAGGCTATTGTTACAATATAATGATAGAAAAATCCTTCAGTTTTCTAGAATCTTTAATTTATAATTAAAACATTCTTTGATAATACCATTATATTTTAAACTGTTCTGTGACAGCGTACAAAATGTGTGTTTTTTAATTGTATTTATAAATTGTAATGCATAATATATAGATTAACAAATTAAATATTTTCATTTAATTAGTTTGTAATAATAAAGACATTTCCTAAATTGATGTGTAAAATAATGTTAGTACTAAAATAAGTTTCCACTTTAATTTTACTATTTATCCATTTTTAAAAAAAAATATATGAAAATTTAAGAGGGAATCAGGAGCATGAAGTAAAATTATTTTGTTGTACCTTTCTTTTGTGGAAAATTCATTATCTCATTTTAATATAAACTAACAAGTTTTCTCAGTACTATTTTTTATAGTTCTTACTATCTACTCCAGAATGAAAATCTTTCAGTTCAACATTTCTTTTGAAATGGCCATACATATATAAGTGCACAACTTCTTTGACTGCAGAGTTAGAATAATACCAAAACTTGTGCCTGCATGCAGTGACAGAAGATGAATATGTCAGATAAGTGCTCATTAAAAGGTTGCACATGATAGGTTAGATGGTGAAATTAAATGGTATACTCATTAGACCCGAAATAGATGTTGTTTGGTTAGGTACTCAAAAGGATATTATGTGTCTGTTATAAGTTTCACAATATACTTTATCTATCAAGGCAACCTTTTGAGAACATAGTCTTATACTTAAAAGGAATGTTATGTTCCCTATTAATAACTAGTGTTAATTCAAAGTGTCTCTAATAGTAATGGGTCCAATGAATGTGTCTGTGGAATAAACTAATATACTTTAGGAATTATAGTTGTAGATGGAAGAAAGTGATTGTCAGTATTTTGTGCTTTGTATGTACGAATTATATGATATAAAAATAAATTATTGGAAATTAAATTGCATTTAAATGCACAGATGTAGGGGGCCCTAGCAGAACAAAATTTGTGATTTACAAATGCCATTTAAGAGTTGCTGAAAAAACAAATCTGAACAATGGCATTGCTAACTTCATGCAAGAGAGTGACATTCTGGGAATGGTTTGAGAAATAGTAGCTGACTTCCATATTGTGTAATTAGATAATTTTAATAATTCTGTGAATATGAAAATGTTTTCAGAATGCCACTTGTTTTTCTTGGTAGCCATTCTACATTCTTATAAACAAGGTAGGTAATTAAGTGCCATAATGGGTGGTATGAATAATAAAGAAGCATTTGCTTAGAGTATCTTCTCACGAGCATGAGCATTTGTTCTGAGAAAATTCTACCACCAATGAGCATTTGCTCAACTTCGTATGAATAAAAATATTCTCCGAGTGATGAGTATATTCTCATGAAAAATTGAGGATATTCTCACTAGTCTACGCAGCTGGTGTGATTTTGTTCCGATTCGCGCTGTTATACAACTTGTTTTAACTATCTCGTGTGCGTGCTGCCCGTGCAGTTGTTTATAAAAACTATCGTTGTTGCATTGTGAAGAGTATATTTCGATCTTAAGCTTCAATTTCACGCGTAGTGTAGCAAATGAAATGTGAAAGCGTTATTTCAGTTGCCTAAAGCATCTCATGAGCATCTCTATGATAACACGCTCCCGAGGAAGAGCTATATAGTTGCCATAACCCTTTCCTAATCATATAGTGCGTAATTAAACACGGACAAAACCATAACCTTCATTTCAAATAAGCAAGATATTGGAATTCTTAATTTTCTTTATTTCGTAAGTGTCTGAACTTTTCATATTCTGGAGTATTAAGCAGATTCAGGCTGGGTAACATCTTTTATTTCCCCCATGATTCACGCCAGTAGTTCTATTCACATTTATTTGCATACATTTTTGTTTGAATATCTTGTATTAATCTATCCAGCCCCAAATATCGTAGTTTTTTTATATGAAATATCGTAGATTTTTATACGAATGTGCGTACAATACAAGGTGCAGAGGAACTAAACGTGTATTTGTTCTGGTTCTTAATTTTTTATTTGTTAATTTTCTCTTCGAATTGTATAAATTTCATTCATTTGCATCAATTTTGATTACAAGGCCCATAACCTCAAGGTTTTTTTCAAAGTGTTGAATGTCTGGCAAATGCACAAATCTCTACCACCATCTTACTGAAAAAATCAAGATCTACTCACAAAAATACTTTCAATTTCGTTTCATATGAACGAGTGCCACATCCAGTTTCCATCTTTTATTGGCTTAAAACAAGCGTTACGACGAATTTTTAATGTTTCTCTCCGAAAATCGTAACAAATTCCGCAAGTTTTATCCCGACGCCGCGCCGTGCTACTTTTACTTTATTATATTCACGAAGAAAGTCATTTCTTGTTAGATTACTACTTACAACAAAGGTACAATAACCTCACATTTAAAAGTGAGACACCTCAAGACCAGACTCAAAACAATCGGAGGATATGCTCACGAAAGGAGTAAATTCTCGGTTTTTATTCATATGGATGAGAGCATATGCTCTACCGAGCCTCGGAGAGTGAGAATTTTCTCAAGTTTGAGAATTTACTCATTCTTTAAGAATATTCTCGAAACTTTTATTCATACGCTACCGAGCATCTGCTCAGAAAACGCGAGTAAATAGCATATGCTCATTTTTATTCATACCACCCATTGTAGCATAGACAGACTTGTGACAAACTACCTGGAACATGCTGTGCGAAAAAACGGCGAATTGTCTTATTACAAGGCCCTGTTAATGAAAAAGAGGATAAATCCAGTTGCTAAATATAGAGGGGGGGGATCCTCTTAACACGTGGTGCAGCCGGAATCCATGTTTTATGGCTCCTTGACACCGAGAAATCGATTGACAGCCAAACGACTGTCTGTGAACAACACTAGCGGCCAAACCGTTCAGCCGATTTTCTCCAAAATTGATATTCTCCAATCGATCTGGTTGGTGTCATGGCTCTTTGAATTTGAAACCGATATTTTAATGTTGGGGTGGTATTTTACATGAAGCCCCCAGGAGCATTTTCAAAAAAATGGCGCCAACAATTTTAATTAAATTTTGTTGTTGGATAGTCTGAAGGACGTTTAAGAGAATGGCGCAGGTCTCATGTTGGTTGAAAGCTCTGAATTTTTCTTTACGAATAAGAAGAAAATCTTACCCCATTGATTTTGGGCAGTGTATATCAGTAGATTTCCAGCTGCTAAAATTTTCTTACTATAATTAATAGGATAAAATATTGGTCACATCGCAACCATTATTTCATCTTGGGAAGGAGTTGATTGTAAACCGTTGACTTAAAAATCAACTGTTAGGTTCTACTCAGTCCTCAGTCCTATAATTTTACTTTCGTATACACAGTCCCTAAATGCAAAAAATATGCTATATAAAATACTGTAGGCAAAAAAATCAATGTAAAGATTTAAGGGAAATAATAGTTTTGGGAATTCCTGATACTGAAAAACATGTTTATTTTTACTTTCCTGTATACGTACGTATACACGAAGTGATATATGTAGTATAGGGAAAGTTATGTAATGCAGCGCGAAAAAACGGCCACTTTTCGCTGGAAAAAAACTCGTTGCCGGGCGCTGATAACGAAAAAGTGAATAAAACCAGTAGCTAAATTAAGAAAAAAAATCCCCTAACAAGGTGTGTGTAATGGAGAATTACAATGGTTTATTTTTCGCGGATTTGCGTAAACATTTGTGAGTATTTGCATAAAATGCGTTGGTAATTATGCGTTGGACAGACTCAAGGATGTTTTATGTTAACGCGAGGGCCGAAGGCCCGAGCCTCTTCCTCAACTTGGACACGGGTAGCGCAGCGTCACGATTCCACACGAAAGTGCGATGGCCACGTGGCCGTGTACACTGTGGCGGCGCCGCGAGTGACTCGTTCGGAACCGAATCGTGCGCGTCAATAGGAGCCGAACCCTGTCCTTGAAATTTACCCTAATCTTAAATATACAAGTAACAGAAATCACAAACGTCTGCATCAAACAAGTCCGATCACGCACTGGCATTGCATTGCCTCTACCATAGCCCACTAGTATGCCTAACAGCCGCGGCACTTCACCGATCCTTATGGACGCTAGCGAACGGACGAAGTTTCACATTGTGGCCGCTGGAGCGCTGGTCGCCGACCATTCGCGAGACCTTCGGGCCATTTTAATGCATAGGGAAATGCCCGCATTTCGGACGATTTTGGTCACTTACTGTGATATGAGGCATTGCAAACTCGTGTTGGTAGTAATATTAAACAATACTGAAATTATATTTCACTGTGCAGTTTGCTTAAAAGAAATTGTGGAGTGAATGCTTCAAATTAACCCTCAAATACATAGCATGCGTGAAATCTACTTGGTTAGTGAGCCAGTAGTGATTCTTCTTGACATATAAAATACAATATTTATTCTTAATTATTTCTGATATTTACTTGTATATTTAGGTATTTAAAGAAAACTATAATGCACTTAATGTCTTTAAGGTTTTTAAAGACAATGGATGAAAACGAAAAAAAAAGAAAACTATTGTTTTAACAGTTTTATACTATCTTTTTTATATTTTCAAACTGTATTTATTCTTTAATCTATATTACACGCTCAAAAAAGTAAAAATTCAAAATAGAAGTATTCGGGAAAAAATAACCGCTAAATAACTGGAAGAAACTAGTTCTAAAACGGACGACGGGCGCTGTTATAAATAAATGCTGACGCTGTTGTAAATAATACTCAGGAAAGTTCACTCAAAAAAGTACTCCAAATCACTATTGCCCTGGTAAAAACGTTCTCACCTAGAGATAGTCATAAAATTACTTTCGACTACCGAAATTCATATTGGCGCTTTAATGGAGGTACAAGAAAAAACTAGAGATTTTCAATAAGAGCAACTAAAGTACAATGTAGACATTATTTCTAATTCTTTGCGTAGTCCGCTTCCAAGTCCACAACAATAAATCAAACATCAGAGATAAAAATCAACAAATAGACATCTCGTGATATCCAATGACATTTGTGAGAAAATGTGTCACTTTTTGATTGACAAGTGTTACAATACGATAAATATCCAAAACTGTCTCAAACGATCATTCCCAGTACATGGAGCCAGTATGTTTTTATTGAACGTAAACAAAATTGTTTGTGCTATTTGCGAGTGTTTTTTCAGATTTGTATCGAATTTTGAGAATAAACTGAATTGTTAGGTTGCCGAAGTAATGGTTACATATTTTATTAACGTTCAGAAACATTAAGAATGTAAGTGAAAATTTATTTACAATGTGAAGATAATGAACATGGGTGGTTATTAAATAAACAAATCATTCTCATCTTTAAATAATCCTGAAGGTTACATGTGGTAGAGCAATTTATTGTGAAAGCTGTACCACAACTTTCAAGGTTTGTTGTGAAAAGAAACCTTGAAAAATATATTAAGCCAGCTTTGCAAAGAAAGTTTCCTTGCATGTGACGAGAGCGCAGATTTAATAACGATCATTGACATAATTTGTGAACATTTTTTTATCAGAGTTAGTGAAGAACATTGCTGCTGTTACTAAAGAAGTAAAGGAGATGCCTAAATACTTGAATTCAAAGCCTGTAAATCGAAAAGTTCTGTGTTTGTAATGCGTATCTCCGAGCAGCGCGCCAGCGGTCAGTAGCGGAACTTTTAGCTATAACAAGGAGGTGGGCAAAGAGCCGAGGCTTTTAAAGCATACTAGCGGGCTATGCCTCTACAGACGACTCGTCCTCCTCAGTTCAAAGAGTTCACTGAATCATACACAGTTGGCGTTGCTGTCTACATTTTTCTTTCCATACTAACATTTTCAATTGGTTTTTCGGTATCAAGGACCCACATAAGAGGGATTCTGGCTACACCACAAGGAAGTGTGAACATTCAAGTACGTCTGAATAATGCTTGGTCGAATGCCGTACTGAAAAACTGAAGCAAGTGCCCATTAATTTTCCGTAGAAGCAGCTGCGAGAAAAGGTTTTTCTACGAGACTTGATGATCGAAGTGTCAGCATTGAAGATAGTGTCACTGGAAAAGAGATGATGACTGGATATGTTAGTCATGGTCTGTATGTATTGAACATGCGCATTGTGAAGCCGACACAACAAGTTCAAGTGAATATGATGACATCATCGGAGACATTGCAAGTTTATCATGAAAGGTTTGGCATCAACATAACAACATGTGAAGAGAGTCTTGAAGCAGATGAACATTAACGTGGACGAAGGCAAGGAATAATTCTGCGATGGATGTACACTTGGAAAAATGCATAGGTTGCCATTCAAGAAACGAATGAATCGACCAATGGTAACTGGTGAACAAATCCACGCCGATGTAAACGGACCCATGTCGACTGAATCTCTCGGAAAGACGCGTTACTATGTGTGTTTTAAAGATGACTGTAGCAAATATCGTAGAATTTTCTTTTTGAAACAGAAAAGTGAAGTATGCACCGTTTTTGGAGCAGTTTTTGAATGAAGCCAAGACAAATGGACATGTTATCAAGCAACTGAGGTGTGATGGAGGAAAAGAATTTGACAACAAGAAGGTATCTGACTGCTAGCAAGCAGGGGCATAGAACACTGCATTACTGCGTCATATACACCACAGCAAAAAGGTGTTGCGGAGCGTGAAAATCGAAGTGCGCCCGTTCCATGTTGAATCCAAGCAAGCCAAGCCAAGCCAAAAGAACTGTGGGCAGAAGCATGCAATACTGCCACATACCTCCTGAATCGCTCTGGAAAGTCTTCCATTAAAACTAAGTCTTCCTATGAATTGTGGCATGGACGACCAGTAGGAAGTTTCAATCATTTGAAGATTTTCGGAACTGAATGCTACGTGCACATCAACAAGAACTTCCGCTCTAAGTTTCGCTGTTCATGGACATCTGATTGGATACGTGAACGCAGATGAAGCTGTTCATGGGCAACTGGTTGGATACGTGAACGACAGGGATGGATTCAGGGTCTGGATTCCGACACAAAGGAAGATAGTCCTGAGCCACGATGTGAGATTCAAGCCTGAAGTTGTCTGCAATGTGCGCGTCAATACCCACAAGCTTGAAAATTCATGTGAAAAACATGCATCATCCGAAGTACAATAGCCAGAAGATGTCAACGACGATGAAAAGGAAGAATTGAGTGAAGCTGAAGAATTTGTACTAGTGTCCAGCTCCGGAAGTATGTTCCAGCTGAAGAAGATGTCAAAGAAGAGACAACAAGGAAAAACAAACGTGAATCAAAGAAACCATGGTGGATGACCAGCGGAGATTTTGTCTCCATGGCCGGAGCATCGATCACTGAAAACAAGAATCCAAATTCCTACATTAAAGTGCTGCAGTCTCCTGACAGAAGAGTGGTTGAAGGCTCTTAAAGAAGAATTGGATTCTTTAGAGAAAAATGACACCTGGGTGTTGGTCGAACGTCCAAAAGATGTACAAATCCTGAAGAATCGCTGGGTCTTCTGCCAGAAACTATTGGACTGCGGAAAAATCCGCTTCAAGGCTCGATTGGTCGCAAAAGGTTTCGTACAAAGACAGAATTGATTATGAAGAGACATTCAGCTCTATTGCACGATATGAAACCATTCGTATCTTGTTGGCGGTGGCTGCTGCATTTGGAATGAAGCTTGCTCAATTTGATGTCAAACCCGCTTTTTGAACGGCGTGCTTGAAGAAGACGTGTATATGGAACAACCGGGAGGTTTTGAGGACAATACTGAACGAGTGTGTTACGTGAAGAAAAGTTTGTATGGCTTAAAACAAGCGCCGCGCTGCTGGAACAAACGATTGAGAAGTTTATGAAGAATGCTGGATTTAAAAACAGTAATGCTGATCCACGTCTGTTCTACTGCAAGAGAGATGGGAAACATGTGTATGTTGCAATTTTCGTTGATGACGGTGTGGTTGTTGCAACTGATATAGAAGAACTTGAGGAATTCATGGAAATATTACAACAGGAATTTCATACAGCAAGAGGATCTCTCAGAAACGTCTTGGGCATGAGAATACAGCAAAATGAAGAAGGATCAATAACAATTGATCAAGAAGACTACAACGAAAGGTTTTGGAAAGATTTGGAATGATCGAGTCGAACGGATTGTCTACTCCAATTGGACGCGAGGACAAAGATGAAGGAGAAAAGGTCACAGCCAAGGTACCTTATCGTGAGGCGGTAGGTTCTTTAATGTACCTGACTACAGCTACACGTTCTGATGTTGCTTTCGCAGTAATAAAGCAGCTCGGGCCATGGAAAAATCCTACAAATCATGATTGGAATCCAGTGAAAAGAATATTTCGATATTTGAAGAGCACTGTAATTATGAATCGTCTTCAGGAACTGTCAAGGTTTGAAGGTCTACAGTGATGCTGACTACGCCGGTGACAAGAAGACAAGACGTTCAACGACAGGTGTCATTGCAAGGTAGAGCTGAGAGCAAACCGAAAAATTAAGAAAATGACAAAATATGTACTTTTGGCGGTGATAGATGGTAGTTGGCAAGAAAGAGTGTGTGGCAATTCCGAATAGCTAGCGCAGACGCAAGGAAATAGAAAAACGAATACAGGAAAGTATGTGCCATTCTGTAGCACCACTAGTTTTTATTTCATATGTCTGTAAATACCATCATAGTTCACTATAAAATTAACATTGGAAGTCTTGAAATTTCCCAAGGAAACCACATATTAAATGCAATGAACGTTTTGTAAAAAAAATAATTAAATTCTCTGGAGAAAGTTACGTAATGCTGCGCGAGAAACTGCGAATTTTCGACAGAAAAACCTTATGACAGGGCCCTGGTAACGAAAAGTGGATAAATCCAGTTGCTAAATTTAGGGTGGAGGAATCCTCTTACAGGCGGTGTAGCCAAAATCCATGTTTGTGTGGGTTCTTGATACCCAAAAATCGACTGAAGCCCAAACAAATCTGTGAACAACGCTAGCGGCTAAACCTGTGCTTGCCAACTCTGCTCTATGACGTCATGCAATGTGCTCTCTTGTTCCAAGCCTATTCGCCGAGCAACGGCAGAGCTCGACGCGGCGGCAAGTGCACAGTGTTCCAATGATGGTACGGAGGTGGGGTAAAAAGGTTCCCTTGGAAAATCGATAATTATATATTTTTCAACTGGTATTTATTATTTAAAATGTTTATGATCCAATAATAATATGAGAGTTATATAATAGTACATACATTATCACATAATCAAAATAATATCCGCCTATCATAACCAGTACTGTAATTTCTTTTCCATTCTTCTTTTAGATAATATTTTTTTGAAAAGATAGTTTTCACATTTTAGGAAAATAATTGTTTATACAATAGTATTTTGTGGCCGCCGTCACCTGGTCAGGACGTCACGGGATTCGCTGACCAGTGGACGCAATCCCACCAGCGGACGCAATCCCACACGTAGATTTGAGACGAGCTCAAATCGGGGCGGGTATTCCTTTCAGGGTTTCTTGGCTCGGGAAATGCAAAAAGGACTTACCTGGTTTGACATGACAAACCGCCATACAGTACGAGCACATTTATTGCCATAATTACAGTCTGCTAGGCGCGCGGACACCGCAAAATTTCACAGTTGTTGGGTTGTTGTCTGGTGATATAGGTCGAACAGCGCCGCAGGGTCGACGCCCGCCGCAGCTGCGGCTGCTCCCTCGGGGTTGCTGGCCGCGGGCGCGCTGCACCGAGTTCCGTACTTCCGCTGCCTCGCCGTCTATTGTGGGCTCACATCGACGGAGGCCTTTCGTAGCTGGGCACTTCCGAGATCGCCGGGATCAATTTCGGTTCAGTTTCCGGCGTGTCCTTGTCACACATCCTACACCCAGAACATCTAAGCACCCATCATACATGTCCGTTCCCTCACACACGTCTTTTGCCTCGTTGTCCCTCTCTCAATTCATAAATCTCTCTAGCCACCAGTAGCGTAGCGTGGCTCGCACGTTTGGGGATGCTCAACAATAACAAAATGTCACTATCATCTACATCATCTAACAGGCGAACGCAAACACAAGGCAGATACATGGAACTACTTCTACGATCTCGATTGCTTACGACGTGTAGGCGCTTCCCAACAAAATCGTCACAGCAATCTGGACTGCCGATGTCTTGAAAGCAAATTATACAATGGCAGGGGCGTAGCGTGGATTTTTTAAGAGGGGAAGCGGCATATTCTGTATTCAAACTACATCGTTTACGGATGGTTCGAGGAACTATTTAATTAAAAGTACCTTGTTAATGGAACTTTTCATGGACATTTCTTGATAAAGTATTTTTATTCTCAGTATTGTTATCAGAAAGTAATATCTTTCTTTCAGTACTTGGAAATGTTTTAGTTAGTTTTATTCGTCGATAAGCAAAACAAGAAATACACAGAAATATTTCTCTATCAAGAGAATAGAACGAAATTACATTCTGGAGAGATGTTTCATCCGGAATCTAGAATGATCTGTTTTGGTAAAAAAAATTTTATCAAATAAACATCAAATAAACCCTTATGTGTTGCGCTAGTAAAATTCGACCGGTACATAGCCATCACACTGCAGTCAGTCCTACTAACAGGACAATCTGGAAACCTCAATGCTAATTTTCTCACTAAAGAGTACGTGCTTTACTATTCCTTATTACTTGATACACTTTCCCTCAACAACGTCTTTATATTAGATGAGAAAGTCCAAGCATACTGTATAAATCTCAAATTTAATCGATTCAACAAAATATCCCTAAATGATGACGTAGGAGCATTTTGCTCCTTTATATACCTTTTTTCACGTTTCTAAATTTAAAGGAGTCATATTGGAAGGTTTCATAAAAAAATCAAAGTAATATTATAATTTATTAACTTTTATTTTTAACAATTACATTTTAAAATTAAGTGCAATTCTTCTTGGTTTACGGGCATATACATCAATGACATCATTAAAAACGATGGCTTTGTCATCATCGAATCTAAAAGCTGACTCTCGATATTCAGTAAGGACAAACGAGAAAGTCTTTCATCGCTTTGTGAATTTCGAAGATAGTTTTTTACTCTCCGGAGAGCAGAAAATGACCTCTCCGCCGACGCACTTGTAGCAGGTATAGTGAGAATCAAAGCGGTCAGTATGTATGTTTGGGGAAAGACATCTGTGAGTTCATGGTGCTTGATATAATCATTTAATTTACTGACACTCTTGTGGAACTCATTATCAAAATAAATGGCTGTGAGCTCACTTTTCAATCGCGCAGAGTCAAAATGCCTTCCATAAACATCATTAGACAATTGAAAGCTTCACTGGGGAATGACGACTGATAACTTAAATAGAGATCTGGGTTAAGAAGGCTTAGGAATTTCAGTTTAGAAGTATCAGAAAATCTATCAGATACATGACATATTAAGTTGTCTATAACTTCTATAAACAATCTCTTGTACACATTCTTTTCATTCTCTGTATTTTCTACTCTGGCTCGCTTGATGCACTGAAATTCGCTTCTTTCTCTGTTGCAACCTTCCCAAAAGCATTCAAAAGTGTCTCGAAACTGCTTCAGATATATCCCAAAATCTTCAATTTTTTTCATGCAGTAAATAATATCATTGGACTTATTTTGTAAAATTTTAAATAATGAGTCAGAAAGAGGAAAAATACATGAAAACAAAGTTAAGAAAAAATTAAAGTCAAAGTCTTTCAAAAGATTAAAATAGCCACGAGCAGAGCACAGAGTTTCAGCGTCCCAGTCACTTGAATTTTCTGTTACTGAAGCAAATAATTCCTGCAGATCACTCGTATGATTTTTCACAGTCAGTACAAGCCTGCTGGTGAAATTCCAACGTGTTGGTGCAGCTGATGGCAATCGCTTTTTCACTACAGTGTCTAAAGCTTCAATCCGCCTAGTAGATTTAGAAAAGAATGCTCCTAATCCTGATAAAGAGGCGAAAAATATTCGCACTTCTTTAATACAGCTAGCAGATTGTCCTAAGACTAAATTTAATTTGTGAGCATAACAATGCACAAATATTGCTTCTTTACAAATCATCTTTAACTTGGCCTGAAGTCCAGCATGTTCCCCTGCCATAACTGCTGCGCCATCATACGTTTGCGCTATTACTTTTGTGTCGCACTTATACGTGCTAATAACTCCTTTTGCATGTTCTAATAATCCAGATGCGGATCTGTCTTTGCTGCAGTCAGTGAAATGCAAGAATCTTTCTTGAACGCCATTCTTTGAAACATACCGCAACACGCTTGTGAGTTGCGATTTCATGGTCACATCAGTCGTTTCATCAAATATTAATGCCACAAATTGAGCCTCAGAAATCTCCTTTTCAATTTCTCTGTGCATAACTTCCGCAACTGCCGCAATAATATCATTCTGAACGTCAGGAGATGTTCCACGAAACACATTGTTGCTTTCAATAACAGCTAAAAGTTCAGTATTATAATTACCCAAAAATTTAAGAATTTCAATGTAGTTGCCTCGATTATGAGACTCGACAATTTCATTGTGTCCGCGAAACGCCAATCCTAGTTTTCCTAAAAGACAAACAACTCTGATTATATGAGTCAATATATCTCTGTTCTTTGAAACTTCTACGTTGTGACGTTGTACAGACAACCGAAACTGCTCACTGAGACTGCATTCAATTCTCTGTTTTCCAAACAGTTTGAAATTTTTTAGGGATAGGATGTGAGAAACTGAAGTTTCATGGCGAGCCTGTGCTTTGTGAATATTGTGAAGATCATCAAATCCTCCTTTGCGTCCACACGGATTTCTCTTTAGAAAACAATAAACATGGCCAACAGAATAATTTATTTGTGTTTCTGCACCCACTTATCCACGGAACATTCTCGTAGATTTGTGCACGAAAATGTCGTATGAAATTCTTCTTCCCTTTCGAATGGCACTCAATATGAAGTTCTGGTGTAGGTTTTCCAGTCGCAATAATTTTTGATTTTTCCTCAAAAGAAAGGCTTGAAAATGTATTTTGTTTAAAATGTTCAATTGCACATCCACATAAAGACGGCGATGCTCCATCACCGTTCGAACGCCCGGCACGGGTTGCAGCCGCAGCCCCTTCCATAATGGTCTGGAAGCGCCGGGCCGTAGCGCGTCCCGTCTGCCTACAATAACCTATGCAAGGAACACGTTCGAACAGTTACGAAGAAATCTCCAAAATTTTTAAAAAGGAGTTGTCTATGAACGCTGATACTTACACTGCCTTGATGCCCGGTTCACGCTTTATTCACAGTTCAGTAGTCACGTTTCAATCACAGTCCTTCACAAGCCAAGCCAAACTCACTATTCCATCTGAACCACGGAGGTCTCCTGAGGGCTGCGCTTCTTGTAGCCTCGCACAGGGTACACAATATTTCACGCGCCGCCCGCCCTATTCGAACTACAATAGCCTCCTCTGACAATCTTCAGGCGAGGGAAATACGAAGAAGTGCGTGAAAACTAGAAACCATGAAATCCCGGTAAAGTAGAAACTATAGATATTCCAACATTTCATCGAGTTGATAAGCGGATACTAATACATTTAAAATGTAAAAAATTGTGATGGAAATTCGTAAGGGAAGCGGCGCTTCCAGCGCGTCTATGGACGCTACGCCCCTGTACAATGGCTCAGCTTTAATTCTTATACGCGAAGGCAATGAGACCACTTGTTAATTATACATTGCAGACTAAAATAATATGTATTCTATTTAAGGATATTTAATTCTTGGATATTTATTAAGAAATAGTAACACGCACTACTTCTACAGTCTGTACCCATGACCAAGCAGGAACTCCTGAGTGAGAGAGGATAATTTACTGACTGCTTGAAGTGTGCTGCGCTCTCGTGCACAAACGAGCAACTTGCTCATTATACTCTTTCCGCAGTGGATTCTAGCGTAAAACAGTCGGTTTTCTCTGCGCGAAGGGGTGAAGAGGGAATCTCAACATCTGCGCATGAGTCATTGCTCGTCGCAATCTCGCGGCAGACGCTAGAAGCATTTTAACTTTCAAGCAATCACAGGCCAGCTTCAACAACACGCCGAATTCAGCATAGGAATAATTTTAAATTGATACACAACGTGTTTCGCTCAACGGACC